>FYEU01000313.1:1987370-2019217 GCA_900188575.1 Geosmithia putterillii | reverse complement strand
CCCCCCCATCCCCCGCGATATGTCGAATGTTGAATGGCCGAGCTTTTAGGCAGAGCATCTACGAGTAGTTCTGAGATGCCATCAATGTACTTGACTGTGCGACTTCCTGTTGTTGTATACGGCTATATGCGTGCACGCGCCAAACCGAGTACGAGACGAGACTGTCATGATGGATTACATTAGTACTCAAACTTGAGGCACCAAGGTGGAGAAGCAATGTTTGTGCTGCATAGACACTGCCTGTTGGTGTTTTCTCATCCACCCCATGGCTCCTTCCCCCGAGGGAGGTGAGTGCGAACTCTGCCTCCTGGCTGCGCTCCTTCCCTCAGTGCAAAATAAGCAAAAGCAAAACCAAAGGTGGGAAGAGGGGCAAACGTGGAAAGAGAGGGCTGAGAGAATCCAGCGAGACGAAGGGCTTGAGGATATAAAGACTGCTCCAACCTTCGAGGAGTCATTGGTGGTTACGCCTTTCCCTCCCAAGCCCATCGTGCATCGGACTTACATGCGTCTTCTCTCCCTGCTTCCTGTTAACTCGGAGCACATGGCACTTGATCCTTTTCCATCTTCATTTTCTACAACTACTGCCATCATTACGCCAAATCACGACTATTACGAGTGCAACAACGACCAATCTCAGCCCTCCTCGGTATCAGACCTGGCGTCAGACCTGGCGTCACACACAGGGGGAGAACAGCCAACGGGATACCCACCGGGAGGAGGGAGGGGGGGCGGCCAAAGTCTGTTTGGAGTGAGCATCCCCCATGGCATCTTGCCAAGCTCAGAAGCCCGTCACGGTGCCCGCCACCAGGGACAGGAGCCACGGGACTGTTGCCCCCCCGGTCATCGAGGCGGTATCCAGGCTGCCGGCGGGATTCCCCGGTTACGTCGACTCTCCAATGGCATGGCAGGGCTCCCAGTTTGTCGACGAGGGTGATTACACTCTGCAGCTCAGCCACGAGGATGTGTCCGAGGCTGAGCGTGGCCTCGAAGAGTTCAAAGGTAAGGAGAGATGGGGAACTAAAAAGGAAAGAGAGCACATCACACCGACAGTCTCGTCCCCCCTCCCCTTCCCTCGCCAGCAAAGACAAGGGGATAATAAGGGGTGGAGGGGGAACGTGTCGTCTATCCTGTCTTGCCCCTCCTCTTCTCGATTCTTCTTCCCCTCTTGAGTCAACATATCTGACTGATGTGGATCGCTCTCCGGACAAACAAACAAACAGCGCTCGGACTGGATGGTGATTGCATCAACAAGGATAACTTTCCACTGCCAAACTTAGGCCCCAAGCTCCGGCAGGTACGCCATCAGGTCCACCATGGGCGTGGCTTTGGCGTCATCCGTGGCCTCGACCCCGAAAGGTACTCGGTTGAAGATCTGACCATGCTCTATCTGGGCATGCAGTCCTTTGTGGCAAACCGCCACGGCCGCCAAGACAGCAAGGGCAACATGATGGGTATGGCCCCTGTGCGGCGTCTGCGTGTTTGCGTCTGGGAAGTGAGACGGTGCGCGCCAATATATACATCGTCTTCGTATGCTGACATGCCCCGGATACCGCTAGTCCACATCATTGCCGACGATAGCTCGGCCCTATCCGCCAAACACCATCGCCATTCCAAGTCCCCGATTGTGAGCTGAACTGGCCCTTCGCCTCCTCTTCCTCTTCCCCTAAAAAAGCTAACAGTACCTTGTTTCTTGGCCAGACGTTCCATAATGAAGAGGCTGGCGACATTGTCAGCTGGTTGACCAGGGGCACAGCGGCCTCGGGAGGCAGGTGCATCATCGCCCCGTTCTGCACAATCTACAATGCTTTGGCGTCTGATCGTCCGGATCTCATACGTTCTCTCGCCGGATCTGACTGGCCATTTGCCCTGTAAGTTGTTGGAGACACCAGATGACGTATCAGGTGGAAGACTTGTCATTACTCGAATAGGCAGCACGTCGGCTGACACTAATGGTGACCTTCGCCCGCCATCCAAAAAAAAAGCCCCGAGTTTCACTGCAGACCAGTCATCTTCAACCATGAAGGTCGAATCATCACCAACTTTGGCAGGGCTGCCCTGGTTGGTAACGCCGCTCACCCTCGACCGGAGCAGCTGCCCAGCATCAGCGCTCGGCAGCTCGAGGCACTCGACGCTGTCGAAGCCGTAGCCAGAGCCACCGAGCTCAGGATCACGACCAGACCCGGGGACATCCACTTTGTCAACAACCTGGCTGTCCTCCACAGGCGCGACGGGTTTGTCAACGGTCCACCTGGCTCGACCCCGCGCCACCTGGTGCGCATGCGTCTCCGCGACGACGAGATGGGATGGGCCATACCAGACGCCCTGAAGCCCGAATGGACAGAGGCGTTTGGCAGCAAGGGAAGCAGGGTGTGGCACCTCGAGCCCATGCCTAGTGGGTACTTTCCACTCCGGAAGCAGCCCAACTGAATCAAGTCGGTGACTGGCCGGCCTTGTGGCGCTCCGCATATCCCTCTGCAACCTGTAAGGGGGTGGCACCAGCCACCAGGGAGAACGAGTACGAAGCACGAGTCCTTGGTTGTGGGAGCATGAACATAAGGGCCCGAGTATTGAAAAGAGAGAGGGGAAAAGTACCCCGCCCTTCTCATCCCAACCGTCCCTGCCTGACCCCTCCTTGACCGCTGACAGCCAACCTCATGAGGGGTTGTTGGTTGAGGGTCAGGGGTGGTCAGTGTACGTGCATCCGTATACGAGTACGGGTACATGGTGTATGGACGAAGCAGAGTCCACTGTATCATCTAAGTTTCTATCTGTTTGTTTTCCCCTGTCAGTTCTTCTTTTCTTGTATTCTCAATGTTTCTCTTCTTTTGAGCCTTTGTGGACGAGACAGCTTGGTCTCTTCCTGTGACATACTGGAAACATCCATAACATGGCTTCAATCATATGTCAGGCATCTGATATTTCTGCGGAAACCCCTATATTAGATACCCCTCCTGTTAGCATTGCCTGTTGCCAGACAGGACGCAACGATTAATACCGATCCGTTCTCCCGAGAAACACAAGAGACTGGAGTTGGTGCTGTGAAAAGTGTCGTCGAGTGCGCCGGATAAGAGCGGATGAGACAACAAATACTCTTGCACTTGAAATGCACGCTGATTGTTGTTGTTATACTCGGGGAGTTGATAACCCATGCAGCCATGATATTGTTGGGACTGCAGTGCAGCTGCAAGATGCTGCACGGAGCCCCTAGTCGCAACTGCGCAGTCAAGAGAAAAGGAGGCGTGCAGAGGGCGCTCGTAAAAGGGGTATGGCTCAATGTGTCATAAATAACTCGTATTTCTGATCTCGGGAACGGTTCCGGTTGTCCTTTCGGAACAAATACCCCCTGTAAATATGAAAGGTGATGATAATGATGATGATGATGGGTGCGCGTAAGTCCACGTTGCTCGCGTTGCTGTATTAATACCTCTTGGGCTCTTTCAATCGACCCGAAGATGCACAGTGTCTTTAGACAGTAGTCTAAACTACATATGTCACGCAATTATGCGCGTATATGCGGAGAGTGGGTAACGCGTCGCACTGTGTGGAGAATACGACCAGAGTGAGACCCTGGATGCCCGTTAGCTGTTCTGCGCTACCGCTCATCATCTGTCACCATCCATCCCTTTTCCTTCAACCCATTCGTCTGGGTTACATCTGCAGGTGTCGCTTCTGTCCCCGTCGGTTTACGAATGTGTGAACAAGCCTCTCGAACCGCACAGGAGTAGCCATTGGACGTTGACCCGACGAGAGAGAGGGAGAGAGGGCAGCTTCGATCGACTTCTCCCCGCAGACAGACATGGCTGCTGACGCCTCCACATCTGCTGGCGCCGCCGGGGCATCCTCGGCCGCCGCCGGCGCCAAGGGTGCATCACGATACCAGCCCGTCGGAACGCAGGATCGCTACGCCGACGAAGAGGAAGAGGAAGAGGGCTCGTACGATTCCGAGACGGAGAAGGAGGCCGAGTACGGGCTCATGCGGAAACACGGGCGGACCAACGGTCGGCCGGATACGCGGTTCCGCAACGCCACGTACGTGCTGAGTGTACTGCTAGTGGTGCTGCTGGCATCCAACCTGTACACGTCGCTGGCATACTGGCAGTCAACGAGGCTGGCGGCGCCGGACGTGAGCGGGTGCCGTGGCGATGGCGAGCGCCCGCCGCAGTACTTCCAGACGTCACCGCAGTTGTGGGCCGGCCCCACGGCGACGGGGCGGCCGGCGTTCCTCGCGCAGACGCGGACCTTTGAGCCGTCGGCCACCTTTGTACCCAACCAGCCGCTGCAGACGGACATTGCCGTCCCCGGCATCCAGCCGGGCAACGAATCCATCTTCCACAACCTCGGCTACCTCTCGCCCTACCAGCCGTCGCCCGGGTTCGGCGTCGACGAGTACCCCTTGCCCGCCGGGGCGGACATTGTGCAGGTGCAGATGCTGTCGCGTCATGGGTCACGCTATCCGACCACGGGGTCGGACGTGGCCCGCCTGGGGCACAACATATCCGAGGCCAAGGGCAAGGACGCCTTCCACCCCAAGGGCGATCTCGGGTTTCTCAAAGACTGGACGTATCAACTCGGCGCCGAGATTCTCGTCCCTAAGGGCCGACAGGAGCTCTTCGACTCGGGCGTGCTGCACAGTTACATGTATGGCTCGCTGTATAACCCCAACAGCAAGCTGATTGTCCGGACGACGGTATGTCTAGGAGACCCCGAATAGATCTATAGGCGGGGTTTGCTAACTCTGTATAGACGCAAGACCGCATGCTCAAGTCGGCCGAGAACTGGATGGCCGGCTTCTTTGGACTCGAATGGACCAATAATGCTACCATCGAAGTTATCATCGAGGCCAACGGATTCAACAACTCACTTGGCGGCTCCCTCAACTGCCCGAACTCTTCTCCCACCTCGACGGGCAAGGAAGCAGTCAAGACGTGGACGCACATCTACCTTCAGGATGGTAAGCTCTAGCTCATCTCGGGAAATAGGCGAATGATGAAATCCAGTTCGCTAATCATGTCTTCCTCTAGCCTTGTCGCGCTTCAACGCCTTCACCGAGGGCTTCACCTGGTCGATCGAGGACGTCTATGCCGCGCAAAACATGTGCCCCTACGAGACGGTGGCGTACGGCTTCAGCAAGTTCTGCGACCTCTTCACGTACGATGAGTGGCGCGACTTTGGCTACTCGATTGACCTGTACTTTTCTGGAGGCAGCGGCTTTCACAGCCCCACAGCAGTATGTGACATCTTCCCCTCTTGCATTATAGATGACGAGATCAGAGCTAACACTTTACAGAGGGCCGTTGGTATAGGCTACCAGCAAGAGGTCATGGCGCGCCTGCACAACCACACCCTGGGCTACTCGGGCTCGCAGATCAACGTGACGCTCGACTCGAGCACCGAGACCTTCCCGCTCAACCAGTCACTGTACTTTGACTTCTCGCATGACACCAATATTGTGTCGGTCCTGACAGCATTTGGTCTCCGCCAGTTCGCCGAGGAGCTCCCCGCCGACCGGCACCCGGGCCCCCACGACTTCACCGTCGCCCATGTAACGCCCTTCGGCGCCCGTCTTGACATTGAGATCATCCGCGCTCCCAAACCTGTCTCACCCAATCGCGACGGCTACCTCGCCGGCGAGGAGACAAAGTACATTCACTTTGTGCTCAACCAGCGTACTCTGCCCCTGGGCAAGAGCTTCCCGGAGTGTGACGCCTCCCGCAGGGACGGCTGGTGCGAACTTGAGACCTTCCTGAAGGTCCAGGAGGAGATGGAGGGCCTGGCGCGGTACGACTATGCCTGCTTCGGGGACTGGTCTGCTGGCAAGTACGGGGACTTCACGGACGGAGCGCCAAAATAGCACCCGCCCGCCCTATCTTGAATGTTCTAATACGGCGTGTCTTTGTTGTACGAGAGGGAAAGCCATGGATTTAAGAAGCAATCTTTTTTTAGGCGTCTTAGCAGAAAATTACACCATGCATGATTTTCTATTTGCTGGTCTCAACTCATACAGAGTCGAACCTGGTCATTGTGCTTGGTAATACTAATATCCCCAAAGCAGCAAACGGGGAATGCGGTTAGTTGCAGGGCTGACTGGTCCTTGTGAAAAAGGCACTTGATTCTCATTGAGTGCGTAACTTTCACAAGCACCACAAGCGTAATTGGTTTAGTGGTAAAATTCTCCGTTGCCATCCGAGCAGCGTCGGGGAGCCCTGGGTTCGATTCCCAGATTACGCATTCTTTTTTTGCCCTCATTCAGTCCAGCCGCATCCACTCGACTGAATAAGTACTGTTGCTTTTTGTCCTTGATTGGAATAATAGCATGTGATGATGATGCTCTTCCGATGTTGATGCCGGTCGTTTAAGCAGCTAGATGGCAGCAGCTAGATGGCAGCAGCAAGATAGCAGCAGCAAACGCTAGAGCCGGACGAGAGAAGTCGGGTGAGAGACATCACCACATAACCACTACTACCTGTACCACGATCCTCGACTTGGTTGACTCGATCTTGCGGCATCACATAGATGGGACGTATCTTGTTTTGAAATGTTTTGTTCTCTTATGCGGCCAACGCTATGGAGGCCTTGCTTTTCTCGGGGCCGTGTCCCCCGTAGACTATACCAAGGTAATATACAGAATCCGTCCGTCTTTTCAAAAGAGCCAAGACCCCAAATGCCCCGAATCAGAATTTAAAAAAAGTAGAAGAGAAAAGAGACCAAAGACCCAGAAGGACTAAACAAAAAGATAAAACGCCCATGCTCGCTTCCAATTTTTCCTTTGCGAGATAGATATAGACAAAGCTCGAAGAAAAATGGCTAATGAAATGTAGAGGGTATTTGCAGGAGGAAGAGGAATGGAAAAGGGAAGTAGAAAGTCGGTCGGAGAGTAGTGTCAAGTCTATGCCTGCTTCTCGTTGACGGCGTCGGCCGAGGGCACGCTCTCAGCGACCCTGGGGGGCGACTGCTGGCGGTTACTCGAGATGGAGGCGGCGGTGCGAGACTTGTTGCTGGCGGCGCGGGCGCGGTTGTACTTGTGCTCGGCAACGTCGTCGGGACCCGAGGAGGAAGGAGGGGTGGTGAGGTGTGCATGCTCCTGGATTCCGTGGTGGGGCTCGTGGACATCGCCGTCCATGGCGGGCTCGTCGCGGCGGGGGCTCCAGGCGAGGAAGTCGCGGCGGACCTCAACGTAGTCGTAGGAGAACTCGCCGTGCTGGTTGTCATCCATGCCCATGAGCTCGGCCTCCTCGGAGGCGCGGAGCTTGAGGCCAGGGATGAGGTCGATGAGCTTGGCGATGACGGCGGACATGACGAAGCTGTAGGCGCAGGCGGTCACGATGGCAGCGAGCTGCCAGCCGAGGAGGATGTAGTTGCCGTCGAGGAAGCCACCGGTGGCTCCCGTGTTGACGCCGTCGAGGCCGTAGACACGGCCGGTGGCAAAGAAGGCGTTGAAGACGAGACCGACGATGCCGCCGACGCCGTGCTCAGCAAACACATCGAGGGAATCGTCGATTCCAACGAGGAACTTGACCTTGGTGGCAAAGTTACAGGCCACGCCGGCGACGACGCCGAGGATGATGCTAGCCCAGGGGTCGATGAAACCGGACGCAGGGGTGGCGGCGACGAGGCCCGAGATGGTGCCCGAGCACCAGCCGACCATGGACCACTTGCGGGCGAGGCGGTAATCGAGAACGCACCAGGTGAAGGCGGCGAACATGCCCGTCAGGCAGGTGTTCCAGCAGGCCATGGCGGCACGCAGGTTGGCGCCGAAGGCGGAGCCGCCGTTGAAGCCCAGCCATCCGAACCAGAGGAGGACGGTTCCGAGGGTGATGAGAGAGATGTTGTGGGGGCGAAAGTTCATCATCATCTTGTCGTTGCGGCGGCCCAGCACCCACGAGTAGGCCAGGGCCGACATGCCGGAACCGATCTCGACGGGCACGCCGCCAGCGTAGTCGAGCACGCCGGCCTTGTACAGCCACCCGTTGGAGTTCCACACCCAGTAGGCGAGGGGGCAGTAGACGAGGGTGGCCCAGCAGAAGACAAAGACCATTGAGGGGACCACGCGGCCACGCTCGGCCACGGCGCCAACGGTGAGAGCGGCCGTCACAGCGCAGAACATCATCTGGTAGAAGGAGTAAAGCAGCCCGGGAACGAGCACGGAGCCCACCGAGGGCGCCGCCAGCACATCGATGAGAGCAAAGTTGTGCAGGTTGCCGATGAAGCCGTTGGTTGCGGTGCTGCTAAAGGCCAACGAGTAGCCCCAGAAGTACCACTGGAACACAATGACGCTGAAGGACATCATGACCACCCACAGCATCGACAGGGCCGACTTGCGTCGTGCCAGACCCGAGTACAGGAAGGCGATGCCGGGGACCATGAGCATCACCAGCGCTGCGCTGACGAGAATGTATGCCTGGTCGCCGGACTGGTACCACTGGTTGAGGTTGTCGACGCCTGCGGGTTGAATTTTGTCAGTCACTGCTCACTCATCTCAACGCTCGGAGAAAAAGAGTATGAGTGTCACATACGAGGGTTCCCTCCCGTCTCCTCATTGGTGCCGTTGAAAACGGACGGCGCACCGACCCATGAGTACGACATGATGGGCAGTTATTCGTCCGGATGAGATGTGATTTTGTTGTTGGTGAGGGCGGCGACGGCACTGTGCCGTTACTCGGGGGGTGAGTTTCGTGTTCGGATCGGGGACTCGGAGCTTGTCGTCTTCTTTTTTTCTTGTTGGTGTTGATTACTTGGGTAAGAGGCTATGAGTTACAGTACCCCGGAGAAAGGATCAAGAGTAAGACGAGAAAAGGAAGGATCTTTATTAGAGAGAAGGATAAGAAAAGAAGGGGGAGGAGAATGAGAAACAGGAATCCACCCGGTCAAGTCTGGGGGAGAGGAGGGGCGAGGCATGGAGGCTAAATATTTTTATCTACAGAGCATTCTCTCTCATTACCTACGAGGCCGAAGTAATGGACGCCTTTTTCGCCCTCGTAACAAGTCCTTTCCGAGTGGTTAGGCACTGGCGTACATACATACATATTAGTAGTATAACCTTGTCCAATGCGTATCTTGAAGATAAGAACCTGGGGGGCGGGACCAAGGCAGTGGTAGATCTCCTGCTTACTGGAGGAAGGGGCTCGGCGAGTGGGGGAGGGGGGGTGTCTCCAAGGATTCAAGCTAGAGAGCCAGAGAGCCAGAAAATGGGTTTGCAGCAGAACAAGAACAAGGGGACAGAGGCAGAGAGCTTGCTCATGTACGGGTACATCGCGTAGGCGGCGAAATTGCCCTGGACTCTATGGCATGTGGCCGTACTCGGTACTCATCCGACTCGAGAAAGAGAGAGTGTGCATTCCGTTATTCCCAAGCGGTCCCCACCGCCATCCCGTTAGCCTCCGAGACAACCACCCTATGAGGTACCGGCCTCGCGCTTTTTCATGACAGGAATCATTGACTCGCGGGACTTGAAGCTGTATGTATTACAGTACAAGACGGAGCGTCCAGTCTCCAAATGAAGACGGCTGTCTTCTCTATTGCAAAGCACAGGTATGTGCTCCGTATTGCTCCGTATTCGTACGCTGCACAGAGCATTCTCTCGATGCTTCCTCAAACTTCCCTTGTTCAGTCCCGGACTCCATATTAAGGCCCGCTTCGCCCTTCGCCCTTGCCTTGACAAACTTGTCATTTTTTCCCCACTGGGGAGAGAGCAGAAGCAGCCATGGACCCATGGTGGCGTGGTTGCGGTGGCCACAAAGCCGCAAACCACTCTTTTGCCTTTCAGAAGAGAGACCTCCAGGAGAGAACCAGGCACATGCAAGTTGGGGTGTCGAGCCGATAACGGACGGCACAGCAAAAGCATGAGTAGCGGGTATTACGAGTATAGAGTATAAAGACTTGGGGATGCACGTGGGTGAATACTACTACAGTAAACATCATATCCCGGCCTTGTCTCTGACCCCCATGCCGGACTCGTACAGAGTACCACTGCCCATCTGACAGACATCAACCCGAAGCCTTTGTCAATTCCAATTGTCTTTATCCACAGACGGACAACGGACCCCCGGAGGCAGAGACACCAAGCCACAGCCCAAGGAAAGGCCAAGACCGAGGCCATCCACATCCACATCCACATCCACCGGGACATGCGACACCGGCAGGTCTGCGCAACTGGCGCTGGCCCGGGAAAACATGCGGGGGGCGTCGTGCTAACCCAGATGTGAAATTTCTGCCCCCCAATGACGTTGAAGCAATCGATAATCGGCAATCAGCAATCGTGTTAGAGCTTCTTACTTGACTTGACTTTGGAAGTGGCTGCCTCTTGGACAGAGACGCATCGTAACACCCAACGTCCAAGTCCAAAACTGAGATTTCTTCCCAAGATCATCATGCCAACTTGGCATCCTCTGCCCGTAACCGTGCCCGGACCATTGTGGTAATTGGCTTCACTTCGCCACAAAGGACGAGGCCCGCGCACCGGGTCCGGCGAGAATCGGAGAAGAACGGGGAGACCGAGACGAGCGGACGGGCTTGTCCCATGGGCCACGCGAGGCACAGTTGCACAGCAGTTCTCGTCCCGTTCGTCCTGGGTTGGCAGTGGGCAAATGGGGGGTCTACTCCGTAAATGTTGTCAACCCATCATGTCATGGACGCCCCCCCTCGAGGGCCAGCCCAGGGTCCAGGTCAGATAACAGATTCGAGATTGACCAATGGCAGGGCCAGAAAGGACAAAGCACATACTGTACAGGAAGTGTAATGTAAAAAGTCAAAGAGTCAAAGGGGGTGTGGGAGTATCAGCAGCTTCAAAGTGGGAAGAAGGGAAAAAAAAGTAAAATGCTGGTGTAATGACGGAGCATTTATGGAGGCAAAAAGGACGCCAAAGCGGCACCAGAGCGCACCAAAAGGAGGATAATCAGTTCTGGGCCTGACAGGAAAGAATGACTGAGAGCAACTGCTCCACGCTGATTGGTCAGCCTTGGGCGTGTCTCTGGTGCGAATGTTGCGAATGGTGCAAAATTCTCGGTCAGGCCTGTCCCAATGTGCCAAGCCTGTCCCAAAGAGGGAACCACGCAGAAATGGGAATTGCTAACGTTTTCAGATACCGAGCCACCCAGCCAATCATGTGTGACTTCTCTTGGCAGGGGGACATGTCGCATGTTTCGCCTTACAGATTTCCAATTGTCAACTTTTTGACTCCTTTGCCCCGTCGCATCTTTTCGAATTGGCATACAGCTAACTGGAGAACTACTACAAGTTCGCACGCATGACACTCGTAATACTAGTAAAACAGGTTGTACATATCCTCCGTAAACCCCCGTCAACTCCCAAACTCCGTACGAGTACGAGCGTGACTTGAAGTCTCTGTGAAAATGGCACGCATGCCGCAGTAACGCATGCCGGCAGGTTACTGCGAGTGTGCCGTAATACTCCGCCCACGGACCTTTTATACCTGTCCGTATAATTTATACCCGACCCGTCCCCCCCGGTCGGAGCACCACTCTACACCCTACGGAGCCCGCCTACGACGGACTATTCGTACTCGTATGTCTACGAGTACGAGTATGACTACAGTCTACGACTAACACCCGCCAGAGCCGCCAGCTGCCGTCGCCGCCGCTGCCCAAGCTCTACGAGTACAACGTCCGGACCTCGCCAATTGACAATATTGAAAATTGAAAACTCCATCTCGGCGCTCGGCGGCGTCGACCCTCAGACGCCACTCTCGGATGATCCACCGGCCGACTCCGACCGGCACGACCGACACCACGTGCAAACACGCGACCAAGCGACGCACGCGATACACGCGGCAGCGTCGCATGACCAAGACCGAACCAGTACACGACATATTCCATCACACAGTAATACTCCATACAGTCAGCGGTGTAATACGGCAGAGCACAAACACGACCCATCGTATTCACAACAGCCACGATCCGGAAAATACCCTGTACGAAGTACACGCACCCGTGTCATTGTAGAAAGCGGGATCTCCATTCATCCAGGTCGACTCCAAAATCTCCAGGCCGTAGGAACTCACTTCATATTATAGCCCGTGTACTCGCACTCAATTGTCTCGTAAAACGCTGGCATTGTCCAATGGGTAAAGTGACGCTGAAAAGGGGGTATATATAACAAAATGTGTCTCCCGATCGCACTCCGTAGAACAATAGGAAGAAGATGAAATCCAATCGATCAGGCAGACGATATCACAAAAATGACACGCTCATATAAACCAAGACGCAGGGGGGTGCCCTCAACAATACCAAGACACACATGGCTAGAAAGCAACAATCTTGTTCGTCTGCTCATCCCTCGTCAACTCGTATGTCAGAATCAAATGGTTCTGGTAATGAAGCATAATCCTGTACCGCGTGGGCAGCATGCCCTGCTGGCCGACATCGTGGTAGCGCGCTCCCATGCCGCCCCGGTGCTCCCGCCCGTCGTCTGCGCGTGGCACAGGCCCCACGGCCACGCCGTACAGCCCCCGCGCCATTCTTTGGGGCCGCCGGCCCTCGACCTCATCCGACCCCCGCGGCAGGATGCAGTCGACACGCATCCCCCGCTCAAGGAGCTCAACCCCCACGGCGCCCTGGTCGGCCAGGGGCGAGAGGCGCGTCAACGACGCCAAGACAACGTGGCCCGTCGCCGACCCCAGTACCACGCAGTAGAGCTCTGGGATGTGCGCCAGCATGTTTAGCCGCTTAGTCCCGTCGAAGTGGTTCCGAATCGCGCGAGGGTCAACCACCGGTAATCGCGCCGCCTCGACGCAGAAGATACCAACGTCGCTCTCTGCGTCCTCTGCCCCACCTGCTTCCCTGGGAAGCGAGAACAGCTCGAATTCCGTTTCGTACGTCCGCATTAGACTGCACCGCCGCTCCGTCCTGTCGTCCGCCGCGGCTGCCACGGCCGCTGTTGTCTTATCTTGGGTTTTCGGCGTTAGGTTGTTGCGGTACCTCTGCATTAAAAGCCTATCGTGTACCCTGGGAGAACGTGCGTGTGTCGGCCCCACGCTGTCCAGGTGTGGCCGGTATATCAGGTCAAAACCACTACCATCATTGGCCCACAATGGCGTTTGCTGCGATGTCGGTACGTGCATTGACGGCTCCGGAGATGATAGAGTCAGCGACGAGAAAGGGAAGCCGGTATACCCCGTAGATCCCTCCATGGATATTATTCCAGGGAAGCTGTAGAAATGAGGCGCCTGGCCGTGGCTCTGGCTCTGACCGTGGCTCTGACCGTGGCTCTGGCCTTGGCTCTGGCCTTGGCTCTGGCCTTGGCTCTGGCTCGACGTCGCCTCCTGAGGCTCAAGAACAGCGTGGACAGCGGCGTTAAACTCTCCAAGCGCAGAGTTTAGCTGGGAAAACGTGTGCTGAAATGGGCCATGTGGCATGGTGATCCAGTTCTGCGTCGACGGCTCAAAAGGCTGCGGGTGGCCATGGGGGTCGGCATGAAGGGATGGGGGGGTGGTCATGCCTGTCGTGTGCTGATTATGAGGCTGGGCTTGTCCAGTCAGACTCCCCGAATCCGGCCCCCCGGAAAGTGTTTCTGATGTTTCCAAGGCTGCCCCCAGCGATGGGAGATTCTGCACATGCTCAATTGGTAGGCTGGTATAGAGCGGGTAGCCACCCCCTTGCAAAACAGAGACGGGAGTCTGTAGGCCAGGCGGAATCGGAGGCGGGTTATAATAATTGCCATTTTCAGTTATGGAGATTGGCCAAGGCTGAGGGGGTGAAGAGAACGTGGTACCACCCTCGACCCAACTCGAACTTGGACCGCCATTACCCATATGCAACGTGGGCCCGTGAGCCGCAAGCGCGTTGGGGTGCACAGTATTTCCAGTTGGGAGCATGCCAGGATGCGGTGGGTTTCCAGTTGGGGGGACATAGGGCGGATACAAAGGGTGAGTGCCGTAATAATACGCGGGACCGTGGGCCGGGAGACCGTGAGCCGACGGGCCGGCCGCAGGCGGACCATGATGCAGCGTGTTCCCAGCTGGGCCATGAGCCAGGTGTTCGGAAGTCTGAGGTGGAGGCGGGGCCGGAACGGGAAGCGCAGTGTCCAAGGTCGGGGGCGGAGGCCAAGGGTTGTCGGTGTAGGGCGGGTGCATAGGGGCACCTAACATGGGCACAGGCCCCGGCCCGACGTGATGGGTCATGGTTGTAGGGGTGCTGGACGAAGGTTGAAGAATGGTTGTAATTGGATATGTTTCGTAGTGGCTGCCGTTTCCATCAGACGAGGAGGAGTCGGAGTCGAGGGCATCGGGTCCGCCACCTTGAAACATATTGGAAGGTGATGCAATATTGAACGGTTCATGATCGTCGTCGTCGTCGTTATCGCTATCGTTGTCTTCATCGTCATCGTCGTCGTCGCTATCGTCATCGTCATTACCATTGTCGTCGTCGCTTATATCTGATGACCTTGGCGAGCCTGTGTGCTGGTAGCCCTCGCGGGGGGCATACGGGCTGTCGGGAACGCGCTCAACGCTCAGGGTGGTGTCGATGCCACACCTATACGGCGATTCATGTCTTTTGTTACTGAGGAGGTACGGCACACCTACCAAATCCTCGATCGAGTCCACCTCCATGAAGTGGTCTTCGAGAAGGGCGAGGATCCCCCAACCTCTGTGCGCCATTGAAGTCAGCACTCATCATCATGTGTATATATACGTCAATAGCGGCGAGGGGAGCGATTGTCGTAAGACATACCTGGGGGTACCTCGATGGTTGCGGGAAAATTCCCGACGTCTGGTTTTATCGATTTTTTTCACGGGCTGACGGGCTTTCCAGATGTGCCCGATCCACGCCGGGCCATTGATATCGATGGCGCAGACCCTGTCGGCGTGGCCCTCGTTGTTGTCAAGAAAGCAGACATTGGGGAGGTTGGAAGCTTCCGTCTTGAAAGTGATGACGATTCTCCAGGGTTCTTGGCGTTTGCGCACCCACGTCTCAGCAGACGCCAGGTTGTCCTCGTCCTGGGCCGACCGTTTGCTTTGGGCGGCAGCTGGTGGCCGTTCCCCGCCTGGGCTCCGAGAAAGGGAAAATGCGAACACAGTCACCTCAGCGAGGTTAGAACTCACGGCAATGAGGCGGGACTTCTGGTGGATGGCCAGCCCCCAGGCCGATATGCCGACGTTGGCCTTGAAGAAGGGCATTGGCTGCAGGGGTCGATCATCATCCCAGTTCCTCCTTTTCTTCCTTTGCCAGAGCTTGCCCTTGACCTCGCCGTCATCCCCGTCCTTGACCTTGCCTTTTTTCTTGTCTGCGTTTGTCCTTATGATATCCTGCTTCGGCGGTCGGGGAACGCGAAAGATGGCATCGGCGATGTCGTCGGTGTAAAAAGCAGCGACTTCGCCATTGTCGCTGGCAGTCACAACAATCTCCTTATCTCCAAGGAAGCCGCAGATGAGGTGGTTGATCGACTGTCCCTTCTTCATTGCATCCAGAACGCCGCGAACACGGTCAGCCGCGTCGGTCTTCTCGGCCTGCAGCTGGAGGTCTGGATGTCGCTCGAGTCTGGACCGAGTGCCGTCGACAGGCTTGTAGACGAAGATTCGATGGACGTAAGCGACAAAGTAGAGCTGCAGAGGGGGTGGGAGGGGATAATGCAGTTAGCTATGACGTCTGCTCCTCTACCATATAGGGCCTTGGTTGATTAGACCAGCCAGGCAAGACTCACGTTGTGGACGCTGGACAGGGCTGTCAGGTTGTTGCGATACCTGTGTGCGCCAGGGACTGCCAGTTCCTCTCTTTTGGGCAGGCTTTCGTCGTTGTCATGGTCTGGGTCTGGCCACGGGGCAAGCGCGGAGGGGTTGTAGCCCGAGTTCATTCGGTTCTCACGGCGGCGGATGATGGCGAGAGCCTCTGCACCAAACTGTGAAACAAGGGTGTCAGCGCCCACCGGAGAGTCAAAGGCAGAGAGAAAAAAGCAACATGGGGTGAGACAGCTCGTACGCGATCAGTAGCACTCTGGGCGTAGCAATTACCGACCCGCAGAGGCCGGTTGCCCGGGCTTTCGCTGGTGCGCCTGTCCATGGCTGATGGAGCGGGGAGTCGAGGCGGAGATGTGGGCTGGACTCGATCGACTCCCGCCGTCGATACGGGGCGCTACGAGGTGGCGGGTGGCATGCAAGTGACGATGCAAAATAAGATGATACCGTTTGTTCTTTCGGGTTTAGGGTTTGGAAGATTCCTGAGGGAGGAAAGATAAGAAAAGGAACAACACAGTGGAAGTGAGAGTGTATAGAGAGAAAATGAGAGTTCAGCCACGGACAGACTCCCAGTTGATGCTCTCGGTCGGTAGAGCGTTGCGAACCAACCGTGTCGAGGGGGCGGGCAAGGCGAGGCGAGGCAAGTACTAATCAGCCCTCGACGTCGGGTGTTTATCGATAAGGAAATATCCTTCCTTCTGACGACATGTCTCCACTTGGAGCAAGAGATCCAGTATACTTAGTAGCAGTAGTAGTAGTATGATGGAGGTCAGAGGAACTTGATGGCCATGATTGAATGTGGGCACCATTGCGCACATTAATACCAGTACGAGAAGCTTATTATATGACGCCTCTCGTAGCACATCGAGCGTAATGCAGTATGCCTGGTATCCCAAAGCTAACCGATTCCCTTTGTCTACAAGCGTGTGTAGTACTAACATACAATAGGACTCCATACTACTACTAGGTAATAGTAGAACTGTGACTGCGCTTGCTTAAGTACTAGTACTGTACTAATAGTAGTATTACTACTACTCCGTACAAACTTGTCTGCAGGTACGTGCGTGGACTTGTTTGTACAGCACATGTAGCACGTGGCACATCAAACATGTTTCGAAACACCGACAAACGACCAAGGACTACTCGTAAGGACAAAGTCGAAACCTGCAGCTTGTTCATGACACATATGGTTTATTTTCATAATGATAATTTTTGAGGCCAAGGGAGGACTTGTAATCCGTACAGTGCATGGCTGATGCAGGGTTAAGGAGAGGATGGAGAAACAGCCGGGGTATTCAAGAAAAGAAACCGTCAAAACGTATATGTAATGCAGAAGTGAAGAGAAAGCATTGGGGAATGAAGAGGAGAGAAAAGGAAAGACATCAAGAGAGTAGAGGAAAGAGGATGGGAAGAGGATGGGTAATCACTGGTTCATGAGCTCGACCATGTCCTTCATGCGATAGTCGACAATGGGGGTGATGTAGTCGTCAGCGACGAGGGCGTACGACTCGAGGGCATTCCTCCTCGGCTTGCGGGGGTTGAGAGCCCAGTATCCAAAGTCGGCATCAACCTCCTTGAGGTACCGGAAGAGGTTGGCCCAGTAGTTGCGCCCTCCGATGGTGGGGGAGTGGGAGGCGCCCAGCTCGCCGACCCAGACCGGGGCAATGTCCTGCTCGAGGAGGTAGCCCCAGTTCCAGCGCATCGTCTCGGAAAAGGACTCGTAGGTGCGCTGGACAAAGCGGCCGCCCATGCTGCCCCAGCCGGACCAGGAGTAGACGTGGGCCGAGTAGACGAGGCGGTTGTCCACGTCCAGCTTCACAGGCCTGTTGCGCACACCCGACACGTCGTTGGCCGACTCAGTGCCCTCGACGACAATGAGCCAGTCCGGGTTCATGGCAAGGAGACGGTTGCCGCAGCGCTCGGCGGCGGCGGCCCACGTGGCCCAGGGCATGGTGCCCCAGAGGCCACGGACCTCGTTGCGCAGGTCGGCGCCGACAACGAGCGGGTCGCCGACGTGGGGCAGCATGATGGTCTCCCAGTTGCGGATCCAGTCCTCCTCGGTCTGGCGGACGCGGCATATGGGGCCCAGGTGGTCGTTTGCCCATCCGGCGTCGCAGGGGTCGGCACCGCAGCACCACGTGGCGCTGGTGATGTGGTTGTTGACGATGACGACGACGCCTGCGGCCGTCAGCGACGTCGTGACGGCAGCGAAGATTTCGAGCGCCCGCTTGCCCACCAGGTCCGGGTTGGCCGTCAGCATCTCTTCGGCCACAACCGGGTTAGCCGTCACCAGCTCGTCCGCGTACGGCAGCCGCACGCTGTTGAAACCCAGCCGCCGTATCGTCTGGGCAATCACATCGCGGTGCTGCACGTTGAGCCCGCCCACGACAAACCTCTCATCGCTCGCCCCGTACCAGTTGACCGACGCCAGCTTGAACCGCCGGCCCTCGGCGTCGACGATATCGCGACCGCGGGTGCGCAGGGGAAGCGTGAAGTTGGCCACGTCCAGGTTGTCAGACAGAGGACCCAGAGGCTGCGAGCTGAAGAGCGCCGTCTGTTCGTCAGGCGTCCACCGCACTCGCAACTTTGTCTCGGACCGCCACTTAAGAAAGACCAGGACAGCCACGACGGCCGTCACAAGGATGAAGAACATGCCGCGCGGCGACAATCGTGTCTTGTATGGTCGACAGAGCAGGCGATGGCGGCGGTGACGGCGGTGACGGCGGTGACGGCTGCGACTGATAGAGGCTGCCGCGGCTGCTGGGGGGTACGAGGGAGAGTACGGTGTGGCTGGAGAGGATGGCGACGGGGACGAGAGGAGAGGCTGGGAGAGGTAGTCGAGGGCCGGAACGTCGTCTTGGTACTCGTCTCGGTCGTTTCTGTCAGCGTCGTCGTCTACCTCTTGCAGTAATGCCTCGGTCGACGAAAAGGGCAGATAGTGCTCCTGATGTTGGTGCTTGCTCGTCGTGCCCTGGCGTCGCGGGGCTCTAAAAAGAGCTCCCAGGCCAAAATTATAGCGGGGGCGGTTCAAGCCCCAGGTCAATGCCCCACCACTACCGATGGCCACCATCTTGATCGTGGAGGCTCTGCCCGGCACTTGGATGTGTGTGTATCTGAGTGCCCTTTCTTCCCCCCTCCTTTTCTTTTTCCTCTTCCTTTTCCTTTCCTTCCCTTTCCTTTTACCGGATTCCCTTTATTCTCTCTTCACGTTTGTAGTTATCGTATTGGTCTCTTGGTCTCGCAACGGCTATGGCAGTAGTAGTAGTAGTGGTAGGGTAGGTCGTGGCGTGGTCTCATATCCGTCTTGCTGTGCAAGACTTCAATCTGTTCAATGCTAACCGGGTCCAGCCAGTCCTGGCAACGCAGGACAGACACCCGACGGTAAGACGATTTAAATAAGAGAAGAAGCGTGGGGAGTAGATGGCGAGAGAATCTCGTCAGCACCAGAGTCCATGATACAATACGCGTACTATATATACCTGCACCTAGATGCCCGGCACTTGGCCCAATACACCAAAGAGTAAAGTCAAGGACGGGCTGAAAAAGAGGGGTCCAGCATTGGGCGCGACGCACGCACGCATACAACGCACACAACGCTCACGGAGGATTCGGAACTTTGCATTAGCATCGTCCGCGGGATGCGAGTTGGGCGACTTGGCGCTTGCCACTATCACATCCCTGGCCAGCCCTTTTGGACCGTAGGGCTGGAACCAGCCAAGCCATGGATCCCGCGGGCCATGACCGACTCTTCTGGGCAGGCGAGACAACGCGATCCGACAGTCCCGGCCCACCACCCACCACCCATCACCCATGGGCCATCATCCACCACGGTCCTTTGGGCGTCCCCATCGCTACCCGCATTGCAGGGAGACTACGGAGCACATATAAACTCCGTGCATGTACCTAATAAGACGGCTTGCCTCTCTGACTGGACATGACTCTTGAATGGCCACCAGGACTAGCATACTCCGTACATGTACTCATCATGGCAGCATAAGCGTTGCCCTCGTGCTTACCAACCTATCCTGTAATGAGCAATGAGGGTCGAGGGTGATCGACCAACAACCTTGAGCATGCGGACAATGTGCACGCGACCACCGACATCCCTTGCCTCCTCCTCTTCGGGCTCGGGGCCTTGGCCAACAGCCGACCGACCCGTGTGGGACGTCGGACAAATCGGACGAGCAAAGGGCGGACGGACTTGGATAATACGCCGAGTAGGCGTTACAAGCATCACGAGTATTACAAAGTATTATTACGGTAACTGACAACTCCAAGTCGTGCGAGCATCATCACCTTGGCACCAACCGAGTTATTGGTTGTGTGGTACGAGTAATTGCACCATGTGCAACAGCTAGGCTGACCGACACACTTTGGCCCTTTACGGAGTCTCTTAGTACCAAGTATTCAAATTCAATGCCGCCCTCTCCTGGCGGGGTCCGTATTGTCCGCGTGCATGTACGAGTAACTCCGTAGGTTGTCGCCATCATCCGGATGTCCCGGGCTTGGATGCACAGGACAACCACAGCACAGTCATTCAACGTTGCCATCAGGTTCAATGTTTGTCTTGAACCCTCGTCTAATTCTAATTCCTGGAGGTCCCTCTATTCTCTTTTCCGGAGAACTGCCCCTCCCCCGCCTTTGCTCTTATGGGCCATGACCCATGGGCGGATCAGCCCAGCACTGCTTATTTCCACGAGACGAGATTGAATGAGAGCGGGGCAGACCAAATCACCAAGGAACAGAACGGCGGTCACAGCCAGCTAGCTATTAATACCCCAAGAAAAGAAAGCAGGACGGGATTCATCAGGTTGCTTGTATATTACTTGTAAGTGTTCACCACCTAACTTGAAACAAAAATAGAAGTAGATTTGCCCTCGGGGCTTTTTTAATTGCGCGTTCTGCCCGGACCTGATCTTGTTGCTCCGCGCTTAGGAATTTTGACTGGTGCTTCTTGCTCCCCTGCATTCGTTTCTCTTTCTTTTTGGCAGCTCTCATTTCAGGGTCCACTTGGTGAGGAATCTGAGCTTGGGCGCCTGCTAGAGTTTTTAAAGAACTCACAATAGCAAGGTCCTGATCATTGCAGCCCTGAACGGCAAGGGGCAGCGCAGCCCTTAGTGTAAAGTAAGCATCGTTTCTCCCGGTACGCAGTTGATCAAAGGAGCATCCAAGAGTCTCTAAAAGCTCTCGAAGGGAACCTTGAAAGAATTCGAAAACATCATTAGCTAATCATATTGTGTCAACGATCCCTAGGTCGATTATTATAAAATGAAATCCGAGACGAGTGAAAATTTCCATCTCGACTCTAACTGCGTGTCCGAGAAGAACAATATTCCGCCCGGCCGGGATAACCGATTCGATATACCCTTGAGAGACTCGGTGCTAACATTAACTGATTGAACAAAGGAAAACCGCTTAGCCGCGTGTGCACGATAGTATTCAGAGCCAGTAACGGAATTGTACGTCCGAATATGCGGCTTAGGCCGGCGCAGTTCTCTGGTATCGAGCGTGGCTAGACCGGCTTGACTATTGCTCGAATCGCAGAAGCCATTCATTAGATTTTGCGTATTCTCAAAGTCGATAGAGACAAGAAAAGCATCTCAAGTATTGATAGAGGTGATATCAAAGGCTCTGGAGAGACCGAGACACTCCTGCAATACTTCCAGTTCGTTTTTGCACACGCTTGGACGACGGTGTCTCCTCGTAGACGCCATCCCAGTGAACTTGTGAGCCGTCGAGGCCGCAATCGATAACCTGGTGTCCAAAGGAGCCGCCGAAGTAGGTAGATATAGTCCGGGCCCTGACTATAGACTTTTTTTCTTCTTCTTATTTTTTTCCTATGAAAAAAAGGCTCTTCTGCTGTTTTTTATTCCATTTAGGAGTTCGGTTGGCTATGGCGGTCGTGGACGTGCGTATACAGGTGCTGACGTGGGAGTCTTGCGAATTTTCCACGATGCTGACGGACGATGAGGAGAATCAAAGAGAGCACAGCGAGCCGTTTACTTGTCTATTCAATTTGTAGATATATACCTTTTCTCGTGTGAGCTGTAGTGTTGATAGTCACTGCAGCACTGCACCAATGGGGCCGGTAAATGTAGACAGTGGCGGTCACCAGTGCGGTGATCCCGACAGGATTTTTGAGGGTTGTTATATACCGGCTCGTGTCTCTGGGAGCGAGAAAATACTTATAGAAGCCAGAGAGGAGAATTCTCCAGCCCGCCGAGTGTAATATAGGACCGTAATATATCTTATTGTTACGGGTCTTTTCGCACATGAGATCGCAACAAGCATCAGAGAAGCATCAAAGTCTATATGTAGAACAGGCCACTGGCAGGCCAATGTGACGCCACTGATGAAGTATCAAGACGCAGTGTCCTTTTGTTGAATTAGAGGAATAAGAGGAAAATGGGAAGATATATATAAAGGGGGGTGGGCAGGAAAGAAGGAAGGAAGCCAAAACCGAATAGCACTACTAAACGTCTGGAGCCCTACCTTTTGATGGTCAAGTCCATTCTTCCAGTGATGGGCCTTGTCATTTACCTTCACATTCTCTACATCTCTCTCTCTCTCTCTCTCTTACCATACAGGCCCTGACAGCATATAGGAGGGTGCTCGGGGGCCTAAAACGGGTGATCCGGGACTGCGATAATCACACTTACTTGGTATAAGATCAAGGGCCAAGCTCGGTTACCGAGTCAGCGGCCAAGGGGTTTTGGTCCGCCCCGTCAATGGTGTTGTCCGTATTACCCGCACTACCATCGCATCCCAAGGCGGATTCAAGGAAACCAGAAGGTTCCGAGTGCATGTAATACTGGCACTTTGCACTTTGCACTATGCAATCCATATTACTCCGCATTACGAGCAGAGTGGACCGTAATGATTCCCTGATAGCCAGAGGCCGTACACGTATAGCAACTGCAGCAGGCAGACATGCATGGATCGCTCCTACTAATACGGCATGCATATGCAGCTACCTCCAACACTAGAGACAGCTGACAGCGGTGCGTCTCATATCACAATTCACCCAGTAGCCACGATTGTGTATTACTTTTTGTATTTTTTTTTGTCCAAAGTGTCCTGAAACGTCCTTGTCGTCTTGGAACAATCCATTACTCGTACACCCGAGATGTCATTCAGCTCGCGCTTCCTGCCATGCACCCCAGCTGAACCTATACATCAAAGACATCCTATCATGTCTATGCTTCCCCTGCCGCTCCTGTCAAACAAAATGGTATAGACATCCTCTTAGGACATATCAAGAAAAAAGAAACAATAGAACAAGAAACGAAAGAAAAGAAAATGAGAGGCAAAAGCTATTCCCCAGACCCCAGATGACGCCGTCGCTCTAAACCCACATGTTCCGCCGTGCCAGACCGTCACACAGCCATGTCTAACTCATCTAGTCCTTCCTATCCGGTCATTGTGGCCGGAGTAAAGAAAAGAAGAGACGAAAAAGGACAGGTTCTCAACGTAGACAGACCACGGCGGGCATGCCATATGTAGTAGTATAATATTGTTTTTTTAAAATCCGTACCCAAAGAACCATGCAAAGAAATCATATCCTGTTCATCCCGAGGGGGTTCATCTCCTCGTTGATGCTCGACTGTTGCTGATGGTATACTCTTTGTGGTTGCGCATACGTCTGCTGCGGATCCCACGATGCGCGGCCGTTCGGGCTCGGAGGTCGGGGTGTCGAGAAGGATCGTGTCGGTGCGTGATACCGGGCCGACTGGCCAAAGTAGTCGGGCGTTTGCCTGCCGCCTGCCGCCGATGGCGATCTCACCGACGGAGATCTCACCGATGGAGACCTCACTGACGGAGATCTGACAGATGTCGGCGACATGGCCCTGCCCGCTGCCGTCGCGGTGGCAGTCGTCCCAAGAGGGGGGCTATATGGGGTATACGGCGCTTGTTGTATCGGCGAGGGGGATCTCAAGACTGAATCCACCGGTGTTACCTCAACGCTAGTATCTTTTGAGAGCATCTCGTACGAACGTGTGTCTTTCGTGGCCTCTTGTCGCGCATCAGCCGAGATGAACTCTTGGTTCTTGCGCCGACCCGTGCCGGGGAGCATGTCCCACCATGCCGTCACCATGGTCCAACGTCCCAGAAGGAAGAGGATCCATATTCCGTTAAGCTGCAGTAGGTCATTATTAGCGATGATCGCACCGCAGCACGGAGACATTGAGTTGATCGCTTACCGATAGGAGAAGAAGCACTGCCGTGACAGTCGCATCGTTGACAACAAGACTGCTCGCCTTGTCCAAGCACTTCTCCTTGTCGCCCTTGTAGAGGATGAGGCACTTGCTCCACTCGGCCGCTTTCGTGGGGTCGCTCGTCACCGACTGCACGACGTTGTCCTGGAAGACAAACACCACAGAGAAGAAGATGACATCGGTGATGATGATGAGCACAATGGCAATGCCCCTCCACTGCAGGCTAATGACGCGGCGGATACGGCGGTACGCCTGTCGAGGCGAGATGATCTGGTGCGACGTCGTCGTCGAGTACGCAGGCAAGCTAGAGCCCTCGGTCGACCCACTGGTATCTGACAGCGAAGCCAGGTACACCTTAATGCAGTAGCCGAAAGTCGTAAAGGTGATGACCACGGTGGCACCCGCAAACACGAGCAGTGGGATCCAAAAGTCCGCCAGACTGTTCTCGTGGTTGATGTGGCACGTCTGTCCGAAGCGGAACGAGACGCCGCTAAAGACCAGTCCCAGGGCCAGGGCAAGGAGGGGTACTCCCCAGCCTGCAACCTGGGCGAATATCATGAACGACCGCCCCACGAGCACTTGCCAGCAGATCTGAAGGTGGAGCGACAAGGAGCGCAGGAAAGCCCACATGACACCGGCCCAGCCTCCGAGCATCAGCATAGACCCGGACGCACCACACACGCTGCTCGTGTACATGCTGTTGGGCGTGATCTTGTCATAGCATTGGTTTGGTTGAGCGGCGAGGGGAATGACAAAGCCGAGCTGTGTACACCCAAGGTCAGTCCGGCACGCTCCTTAGGCGCCCCCAGGGAAAGCGAAGCAGGGGGGTTGTGGGTCTATGGTGGCTTGTACTTACACACATGATGAAGACACAGATGGTGAGGCAGACACTCAGATAATGGCGATTAGTCTTGTCAACTGGCAGCACCGTCCATGATAATATCAGAAAGGCGCAGCAGATGACACTGACGGTAGCAACCCAGTTAGCCACGGTCGTCACCGTGTTAAAGTAGTCTGGATAGACCCAGTGCGTCATAGGACACGGAAGACAACATTTTAGGTCCCCGGTTTGCTGACACAGGCGGCCCTCGACAACTGAATTCCAAGTCAGCTCCTGCTTGCATGATGCTCATTCTTGAATGATGCCGATCAAGGCCCATGGGTAAAAGATACTTACACCCTCCATCGCCGTATAGCGTGGCATCGAAAAATGGCGTGGGGCAAAGGTTGACCCCGGATAACGTAGACATGATGTAGTCTTATTAACCGTACGCGTGGTAGGTCAAGAGAGGCTCCGAGAGCAGAAAGTGGTCGAGTCCCAGGTCCGATTCCTCCGATGAACCCGGATCCTCAGAAAGTATCGTTACTCGCCAAAGCGCGAGATGTTGCAGTGAGCCGTATCGACCTCTAACAGCAGTTCAAACAGTCGTGTGTCGTATGTAGATATGGCGGGTTGGGGTGTATATAACACGTCTGCTGTCTTTGACGGGAGATGGGTTTGATTATTGCATATATACTATATATCGGCGACGAAAGGAAAGGCGAGATGTAGCGAGTCGAATCGTACGGAAGTAATGTCGTATCGTGCGTCAACCGTGTGATAGGCGTCGGCTCTCAACGTGAGAGTGTGTAAGTCGAGCTCAGATCAATGCCGGGTCGAAGCCACGGGACGACAGACGTCGTCTGTGTATAAAACAGGTGCGCGTTAAGGATAGGACGGGTATAATACACGGACACAATGAAAAAGAAAGCAAAGGACGGGAATTGAAACAAGGTCCCGGGAAGTGTGGGCGGACGAGGTGATAGAAGTATTCGAGACAGGCACGTCTTCTCTCGCCTTGGACTGCCTGCACCGCACCTGCGCCGGCCCCTCCCCCCCTTCTCACTGCCTGCCTTGTTGCCCTAGTACGGAGTACACTTAACCCCTGTGGAGGGCTCCCGAGGTAGCGGGTCCTTGTCAACGCGGTCTGTGAGCCCACTATCAGGCTTGGCCATCGAGTTGGCGCATCGTCGACTGTTCTCTTTCACCACAAGGAGGGGGCGTGGATTATGGAGCCAATGGGGCCCTGGACAGTCGTGACCCCACTGTTAGAAGGCCGGTAGCGCCCTGGTCCGACCAGCGTTGCTAGTCACTGGCCACTAAGAAGGGTACAGGGGGGGAGAGGAAAAGTCGACAGGGGGCACGGCTGATGTGTGTCTGCAAGTATCTATTACTTCGTATTGAAACTCCGTAATGAGATGTGAATGCGTGGCGGGAGGTTGGTGGAGCAGGACTACTTCGTAGGCCAGTCGAGTTCGTAATAGCCAAGGCTCTAGGTTGTAGGTGGTACAGCAGTAGATCCGTGGGCGCTCCATAAGAAGTAAACCTTCTCCGTGTGCCCCTTGTCTAGTCGCCTGCGAGCTATCAAGGCTAGAACCAAAGGTCAATATACTTGGTACTCGTAGGGGGGACCATATGCAGCATCCTCGATTCTCTTACTTGAAGCTGATGAGGATTGCCGGGTTTGGCGATGGAGGTGACGGTGAAGGCGATGAAGGCGACTCTCAAGCCCTGTCGGGGCGGGAGCATACTCAATCTTGCATCGCAGCTGGACCAAGAAGCAGCCACAAGGCGTTGAGAGCTTGGGTAGAGAATGTCTCAGAGCTGTCTCAGTGCCATCGGGACGGGACGACAGCCTTGAGAGCAACGATGCAATAATAGTCGGGTAGCATCTGGGCTAGGAGTCATATTACAAATGATGGACATGGCGGCATCGATGCATCGATGCATCAAGTTGTTTGAAGAAGAACAGAGCAATCACTGAGAGGTTTTGGAATGAAAGGCACAGAAGATACTGCGTAGTTGTTCCTTCTTTACGTGGATTTATTGTGATGGCAGTAGTCACGTCGTCGTTCTTGCCTTCGCAGTTGCTCTGCGCGCTTGCCTTAATACTCGTATTATTGCAGCAAAGGCGAGGTCGATCTGTTGGGTAAGGGTTTCTTCTCTTCTTCTTTGACTTCCTCGTTCGAGGTTCCAGCGCCGTACACTCCTCCGCCTTCTCGACCAGGCCTCCGTGCATGGAAATCCATCACCCGTGCCCTAGCGTTTCAAATAGACTGCCTGGGTTATAAACATTTTGACACTGTTGGGACTGCAACACAGCTGGAGCGGAATTCGCCATGTCTGCGCCAGTACTCCGTACACGCATGAAAGCACTGCGTATGAGTACGCGTTGCAAAGCTGTTGGCCGTCGAGCCGTCTTGGTCACGGACATGGGTGGGCCTGTAAGTGACCTCTTCATCCATGTACGGGTTGCTTCTACCTGTGCAGCGTAATAATGAGTTACAGGTGTTGCTCCGTACAGGTATCGATGACTTTGACAGCCCACCCTCGCAATCCGTCCGCCGAGTTATCGCCCTCGTACGAGTACCATTACTCGTCAACTCACAGGCAGGGGATGGCACGTCTGCCGGTGCAACCCTGCCGCTTCGCCCTCAGCCGAGAACGAGCGTCATGCGCTGCATGGGATGTGGTTGGTCTTGACTCGGATCGGCAACCAGAAAAACGAGCAAAAGAGAGGAGAGAGAAAAGGAAAATGGCACGCGAGTATCGCCCGTGGTTGGCTCACAACGCCCACCACCCAGATCCAAGGACGCGCACAACCCTGACCACTAGCACGCGCAGGAGCTGTTCTGTATGGCACCGCCGCCGCCGCCGCCACCCGTGTGATAATAATACTGCTTCTTACACTTTTTGCCTCCCCGAGGCTGACATTGTCGCTCCATAGGTACTTACGAGCAATGCGTACGAGCATTCTTACTTGGTATTACGTCGAGTGAGCGCTTGTACCTTTGCCAACGGTTGGCCCCTTGTTATTGCTCCTCGGTATTATTACTTGGCGACACGGTCCAGTAAAGAGCTGTCACTGGACCTTAAGATCTGCAGCCCACCCCCGGCCATCCACTGCGACGTTAGGACCGCTGCCAATGAGCCACGGTTCCGGCAGTATATTATGGCACTCGAAGCACTTTTTACCTGCAGGAGTGAGCTCTCTATCGTCACTGGGCCACACGAATTCGATAGCAACATTTCGGTATACGCTTAATCCTCGTCTTCATTGGGCGTGGTAGGCGCTCATCTTCTACAGATGCTGCAAATGATAAAGGTTTTTTTGCCTTCCATTCGTTTATAATGGTAACATACTATTGATTCTCGCCCAGTCGGCCATTTGCCAGGAATTTCTTGCAGCACCAATTGAGTCAACGAGGATCAGGTGAGTGAGCCCTGTCTACTCATGCACCCAACACACCATTAGGGTCCTCTCACCTCACAGGCTCATTCTCTCTTGCTCGCTCGCCAAGCCTTCGCTCTACGGGACCCGCGGATAAGCAGCATTAGTCCAAGGTACTACTAACAATGTGTTCTTTTTTTTTTTTTACTTTTTGCTCAACGATTCGGTCGGGCGATTGGTATTCGCATGTGCTATTGCTTGTTCTGCTCCGTCTTTGCTACCCCGCTCGCCTTTCGAAAATCGCGGTCGAGTCTCTGGTGCCGCGGCCAGTGACCCAGTGCCCAAGTAAACAGGCCCATGCCCATGGAGATGGGAAAGGGGTCGACCTGGAGAGCGATTCCACACGATTGTCTTGTTAGTGGGTGGGCCCTGACACCAATCTTTACGGCCGCGGTGGGAGTGTCCCTGACCACCCCTGCCAGGCCGTCCTCCCCGTGCTGGGAGGTGGGGTCTCCCATGGACGCTGTCACACTGGCTAGACAGCGACCAGAGTGAAGACGACCGACTTGCTGTGCCTCAATCTAGCGTCGAGTCACGTCGTGACTGCCCGTAGACGGACGGTTTTCAGACCACCCTTTAGAGGCTACAAGATGAGCAAATCTCTCCGTACGCTGCATGTGCTGTCTTGCATTCACTTGCAGGACTCTTATGCCGAGACCCTGTTGGGTGACCACGCATTGCGGCATGTAATTGAAACTGTGACAACCTTGCTGAACTGCAGATTTGGCAGACGGCTTGCGCCAAGATATAATCATAAATACCGGTCCGAGGAACACGGAAAACGACGACGGAGTATTATAGGGCTGCGAGCGTTCGAAAAGCCAGGCATTGTCGGGAAATCGGCCAGCGAGTACAGAGTATGACAGGTGATAGCTACGAACGCATGATCGCAATCCGCATGTCATTGGCATCTGGACAGGCATGGATGAAAAGAACGAGTATAAGTCAAGCGAGAGGTACGGGAAACCACCACGTCGTACGTCGTGGGTTCAAGTCGTCAATCACACCACCGTGGACTTGGAGACAGGCCATGCATGGTTGATATCGCTATCGCTTCCCGTCTGCCCGTCTCGTCAAGACACCCTTGCGATCTAGCTACGGAGAATTGCCGGAGTACGGCGAGCCACCTCCGTAGCATCGTGGCCTGTGGGTGAGGGTTTCTAGGAACCTGAGGTACGAGTACAGGCAAGCTTGGCGAGTTATTACGAGCTAGTACTGCACTGCGTGAACTATTCAGAGCAAGCGTCCCCGGCACCAGCCCGGTTGGTGCGACTCCACGGATAGGTAACTCGATCTGCCTGAACTTTGAGTCCTCTGCTGCAGAGGTCGAATGCGGAGTGCGCAAGGAGGGACCCCACTCGACTGGCTGATTCTACAACTAGACTCCACGATGGCAGGGGAAGGCAGAAGCGAACACCACCGAGAGTTGATGAGCATTGAGGGTGTAATGGTGGTTGACGATATCGTCTGCCGTCACTCATCAACGACTCACAAACACTCTACGAAGTACCTGAACTCGGTACTCCGTACACGCTGGACAACGAGCAAGCAATACTACTAGTACGGAGTAAATTGCAATACACCGTACAAGTAAGAAACGGCCCACCTCTAGTGTGGTGGTGCCAACGTTGGGCGACTTGTCAATTGAACCATGGCGTTTCATGGCAAGACGGCGCCAGCCCAACGCTACGAGTACAAAGGTAGACAATGGAGCAGGGCTCAGTCAAATATCAAGCAATTGCCAATATTGCCTGCTAACAGTATCCACAGTGATAGTACCGTTCAACGTTTATCAAGTCTGCTGGTACGACCTTTTTTCGCGTGCTTCCTCGGTGCTACGTCTTGTCATGTCGTATGCTTGACGCCACCAATACTACGGAACCGAGCCAGCAATTACACTCTAAATTGTGCGGCAGCAGCCTATACTACGCTATTCTTGACAGAGGAGGGTGGAGGTGAGAAGAGAGGAGAGTGCTTCCCTACTTGTAATACGGAGTATTAAGAGCTAAGGCGTTCGAGTAGCTTGACGCATCCCATCGCCTTTGCCTACAGGCTAAGAGTCGGCTGTGGTGAAGGTTGTTGCCGTACATGGCAATGATGATCGATACTAGTACCTACCGGTATTTAGCACGCGATGCCCCTCGCACTTTCAATACTGTACGACGTAAGTCCGCACCAGCACGATTAAGTACGGACGACAATATACAGACTACGAGTACTCCTTATTGACTCCGTACAGATCAGAGACTACGGAGTACAGCGTACGACTATGGATCACAATTTACCGATGCCACGGGAAGCGTCCCATGTCGCAATGGCCCACTGCACCGTACTCGTATCTGATACTCCGTACATTGTACTTGTGTATTATTATTAGCCACCACACCACTCTCAAAAGTAAGTACGGAGTAGGCAAAGGGGCAATCGAGGCCCTGCCGATGCTCGCAAGTACAATGTACGGAGTACGAGTACGACTATGCGCACTAATATCACGGACATGGGCGCAATAACGCCAGGAGCAGATCATCAAGTCTACCCGAGCGATGCGACGGGCGAGGGTGGTGTAATTACACGTACCTAGGAACACCGAGGGAGCGGGAATAGCTGCCCGGACCGGAGCTACAGCGTATTACTTGTATGCGTACAATGTACGGAGCACGAGAGAGGTATGATGTTTTCATACGCCAGGCCAAGTTTATTCGCACAGGCGCTGGTTATTATGGAACTAAGCCGACGTACAGAGTACTCGCACGGAATACGGAGTGCAGAGTACTGGAACACCGTACTCGCACATGCAATGGTACGCAATATTACCGTGGGTGAGGGTTGGACCAACAGCTGGGTCATGGCCCATGGGGACCCTTTGTTAGTGGTGCCGCGGGTGTATGCAGCAACGTGGATGCCGGTAGAAGAAAAAGAAGAGGGCGCACAATTCTTCAACGACTTCTACGGCTAGTGGGGGTCTTGCGAGGGCCACATTGAGCAACCATTGACCAACATGGACAGAAAAGAAAGGAAAAAAACGACTCCAGGACACGGGCAGACACTACCAGGCAGGCAGAGGCAGGCAGAGGCAGGCAGAGGCAGGCAGAGGCATGGGCAGCAGGCATGGGCAGCAGGCAGGGAGTGGCATGAAGAACAAGGTACGTCTGCAGGCAGTCTGCAGCTCTCGGCGCGCCGAACCCCTGCAGCAGCTCTACGTGCAAGGGCCGACGCACTAACCCTGGTGTGGTAGGGCGCGGACCAAGGCAGGCCGGCCCATGATACCGCAAGGGGAACTGGATTGACGGGGGTGGAGGGGCATTTGGGCAAGCAGTTCGTTGGTTGACCCGGCTTTTTTTCTCTCTAAGCGACCGACGGTTCATTGCTATCGATGGGGGGATGTGGGTGAGAGTGAGACAGCGGTTTGCACGACGGCGGCGGCGGCGGCGGCGACGACAACAACGGTGACGCCAGAATGTCTTGGCCTGACAACCCGGGGGGAGATGAGATGGGAGACTGCGGGTACATTATGCCAACGGTCGTTTTGAAGGTGTGCGGCGGCCTCCCCATTGACATCATGTCGATGGCCAGACAGCATTTCAAGCAGGACGCTGCACGAGTAAGTTATGCTTTTCGGGTCTGTAACATTGACAGCTAGACAGCCCAGGAAACATGCAACCGAGGAGAGGGGGG
>FYEU01000313.1:1748889-1987175 GCA_900188575.1 Geosmithia putterillii | reverse complement strand
GGGGGGGGGGCAGTTTCGAGGTATTACGAAGTACACATACACATACAGAAGTGTCATAACGGCGTACCTGTGTACCTGTATGAGTATGCCACCCACGGCCCATGGGGGACAAGGCTACGATTCACATGGACACTCCGTACTTATTTGTCGTATGGACGTGGACACTCCGCCCCGGCTCCGTAACCACACATACTCGTGCGGAGTAAGAGAGAGGGCGACAAGGCACATACGAGTAAGTACGGAGTACGAGTACAGGTATGTTCCAACCCCAACCGTTGATCCAAGGACCAAAAGACTGGTTAGCTGTCCAACTTGGAAACAAGGCCCCAAAGTTCCCAATGACAAAGAAGCCAAGCTCCAAGACTGATTGCCAAGCTCCGTGAGGTCGCCGCAGGTATATTGCTTGGCGTACACGTACCAGTTGCCAGCTTCCATGGCACACGAGTACTTGTACACACACCATTGTCTGGCACCAAAGCCACAAGGCCTCGTACTACGGAGTACTATTACACCCTGTCAGCCCGCAGTAAGCATCCGGACCGGCGTCGACTTGTCGCCTTGTCAGCCACGAAACGGTCGAGTACGAATGCTCTTACGAGTCCACGGAGAGGGGGGCATATTACGAATAAATATGTTCAAATATGTCCTATTCTCCGAGTCTTGGCTTTGAACAATAAGTACATGCCTTTACGAGTTGCTACTCATACTCGCACGTACGAGTATTGTATACTTGACCGCCGCCACCCACACCCACACACACTCAACACATTGATACTCAGAGTCATACATATGCATGAAATCCAGACGGGCCGCCATGCCCCTGGTGGATCCAGCGCGGGACACTCACACAGCAGGGCAGGAGCCAAGACTCGAGAGAGAGAGGTTTACCTCCCAACCTCCTAGAAGCAAGCAATTGTACGAGTGCAACGCCAGGCCCGAGCCCAAGCCTTTCGTCGTATTATTGCTTATTACAGCCGTTATTAGGCACTCCTCCGTCCGAGTGGCGGCGGCGACGGCGACGGCCGCTTTGACCTACAGCCCACTGTACCTTGCTTCAATGCTATGTCGCCTGGCTGTCCCTTGGTTCCTCCTCAGCTTGCCACGAACGTCCAACACAGTTGAAGATGCGTGAGGTGAGCGCATATCGAACAGCTTGCCTTTATTCTGCTCGTTCCGCTCCCGTGCGTCCAAGCACAAGTACGGGTACAGGTATGGGCCTTGCGCGATATTACTCGCGGTGATCATAAATTCCCCATTCGCAATGCAATGCCTGCCTGTCTTGCCTCCGTTCTCCATACCGGCCGGCGCGCTGCGCGCACATCACTACACCTTAAAATGGATGAGGAAAACTTGGCATCGCCTTGCTGGAAACCCCCCCTGCATTTCCCGGTCCATAGGCTCTTTTCCATTTTTTTCCACGCGGCCTTCCATCGGTGGTCCCCCCCGTGCGTGCAGGTCGCCGGTTCGGCGCACGCACCAGATTACGCCCTGGCCCGAACGGCCTCCATACTTACGAGCGACAGCGCCGTGCAATTCTTGGGTCCTGGCTAGGCTGACAATGGCAATGGCGAAGCTACTATTAATACCGTGGTGCATCGGTGCGCGTCGACGTGGAGGCAATAACAGCGATACCGCGTTTGCATGTGAGCCCTCATATTATGTATCCGGAGGGAGACCGCGCGAGATAGATTGATCTTCTGGGGCGGTCGAAACATACCGAGCTGTCTCTCTCTCTCTCTCTCTCTTGTAGACGTGCCGTGTTATCACCTGTAGACTTCAATTGCTTGACTGGTCGGTCGGTTGAGCAACCCTTTCCCTGCCCCCACCTCGCGCAGAGGCCCTACCCTTGGGTGGACTTTTCTAGAAGGTGGGGTCAAGGTGCAAACTGCATACTCGAATTGACGAGTTTCATCTTGATATCATCGAGTCCGCCTCGCGGTGATATCTTACAGAGCACGGTGACGCTTCTTGCCATGCAACTGCCCTTTCTTCACTGGTCCTAATGTTGGACCAATGGCTGAAAAGTTCAACTCCGTGGTTCTGTCTCGGTTGGTTGGTTGGGTGGTTGGTAATTGTAGTGACTGAAATTCGCTCCTGCCTCTTCTGTTGGTAGTGCCGGGTGAGAATTAAGCATGCTGTGGCCCGTGGGCGTCAGTCACACAAGTAAAATACGACGTTGCAAGGCCGACACGCGACGGAGGGAACACAAGTACGATAGGAAACTGCCGAGCTGCTGCGAATCACGATTCACGAGCAGTGGCGTTTGGTCTGCACATCATCCCACGGTGACAGGGAAGAGAATCCTGCGCGATGAGCTCGCAGTCCGTTCGGTCGCTGTGGGATCTCGGGTGCAGGGTATGCGACGGGGATAGATACTTCCATAGATCGGCATCACTGATCCTTCCCTTCTGCTTCTTCTTCTACAGTGTACTCCTTATTACTTTCGTCTTATGTTGCTGTTGAATCTTGTCATGACGAACGCTAATTCTTGTCAATTTTAATTACATGTGACTTTTATATGTCGGTACATACTATGAATTCAAAATTCTGATTCTCGCAACGTCCTGGTGACTGGTGATGGTGTTGGTCGCATACAGTGAGTTATGTGCCCCTCCCCCACTTCGTCTTTTTTTTCCATTATCCCCCCCCCGCAAGACCACACACCACCATCTCACCGCACCAGCCTCTACGAGTGCAAAAGATCGTTTCAGAGGCCGTTAGTAGTAGGTATACACACATCTCTAAACGGCAGCTGCAATGAAGCTCCACTCGACATGGGACGTCCGCGCCGCGGCCGGCGAGCCCACGGCTACCATTCGCGTGCAGGACCTGTCCGCCACCATCACCGGCCCCCAGGACGCATGGGGCCGGCAGGGCCGTCCGCAGCCGTCCCTGACGACCGTCGAGATCAACATGTCGCGCGTGTTTAGCGACTCGTCGGCCGGGGACGCTGTCGCCTCCGACACGGTCCACTATGGGCTGCTGAGCAAAGAGGTCCAGCGCCTTGTCGCAGGAATCAGCGACGGGTCTATCAAGACGGCCATCCACGGTCTCGTCACCCTCAAAAAGACGGTTGCCGATATTGTTCAGCGTCTCGTCGGCGTGGACCTGCTCCTCGGGGCTGACTACGACCCGACCGCCTCTGCCCCCGGAGCAGAGGTGTCGTCGCCGCCGTTCCTGAGGGCTCCCTCCATCAGCTCCATCCACGTCACCATGCTGCTGCCCAAGGCGTCGCTGCTGGGTGACGGCGCGAGTATCACGGGCTCGGCCGTGGTGAACGCCTCCTCGTCGGCAGCGCAGCGCCTAAGGGCCGTGACGCTCAAGATTCACAACCTCCGCGTGCCGACCCTCATTGGTGTTAATGACAATGAGAGGACGGCCGAGCAGATGGTCGTTGCCAATCTCGAGGTCGGCAGGTGGATGGGCGTTCCGGACGCGTACCCGGAGCTGGAGCGCATCGTGTACAAGGTAGGTCCTTGTCATTCCACTACACAGCAAGAAAGAAGAGAAACCTTAGAGAGGAGAAGAAGAAGAAGAAGAAGAAAAAGAAGAAAAGGACAAAAGGCTTGTGCTGACTATATTTCTAACTGCTTTCTAAAGACTATGAGAGACTCATCCTACGAGACGCTCGAGGCGCTCGCTGAAAAGATGTGCACCAACGTCGCTAGTTACCTGCACAACTTCTACCCATCTCCTGATGAAAGGGGGTGGAGGCTAAAGATTGGACTGGGGAAGCCTATTGCCGTGCCCATGGCTGACGCGCCGTGTGTCGAGCTGAGCGTGGACACTGGCGAGTTGGAGGGCGCCAGATCGTGACCATCCGGGTAATTATTCGACCAGAGAAGAACTCAAAAATACCTAGTGCCGCCATTTGGTAGACATATAGACACCACCAGGTCTGAACTAGAAGCCCCGCGTCACTTGAGAGCTCCATTCTCCAAGTGACAGACATGCCCCCAAAGAGAGGGCAACCAACGCTTCTCGGTCCCGCCGGCGGGCTACACATCCGACTTCTCACACTGGGGGATATCCCCGTTTGTGATCTCTTTTACAAAGTCGGGGTCCGGATCGTACATCATGACGTGAAAGTGCTCCACGGCGCCGACGGACCTAAGTGCAGCCCAGTTCTTGAACCATATGCACTTTGCATACAGTTCGATCAGAATTCAAACAGCCAAGGACTTTAATGAGACATGCCGGTTTATGGAACAAAAAACTCACCTGGTTCTTGGGGACACGCGAGTAAAATGTCCGCTCCATAAAGTCCTGTATCTCCCCGCGCGCCTTGTCTGTGAGATCCCCGTCCGCGGAAGTCGGGTCAACCTGGAGGAGGAACTTTGTCCAGACGACAAGATGCACAATCTTCACGTCAATCCCGTACGGCCAGTCGTTGTACAGGATCTTGATGTCGCTAGGACATGTAAAGGGCCTGTCCCCGGCCTCGGGGTGAACGGGGTACTCCCAACCCAGGCGTTGCCGCAGGATGAAGTTGGCGACGCTGCCGTGAACGCGGGCCAGGTTGTTTGTAAAGGCCCTGTAGCGCCGCAGGTCTGTGGGAAGGCGCGTGAACTTGTCTAGGAGGTTGGCGGCCACAACGGCGCGTACCTCGTCCCACGACAGGCGGACGTAGTCAGCATCCAGGGTGGCCAGGATAGCGCGGTCCTTGGCCGAGAGGTTGGTCAGGAAGTTGGGGCACGCGTCCGTGCGATCCGACTCCGGGACGTTGACGTTCCAGTACGCAAGGGGTTCCTGGCTGCCCATTGTCGTGCTGAGTTGTGCTTGTGGTGGATAGGATAGAGTTCCCGAGGGAGGATTTGGGTCACAACAGTCTGCCTCGTTGATAAGCTGCGGTGAGGGGCAATGACGTGCGTGACAAGACCGCTTGTATGCAATGGTCTAATGACTCTTTTGACGCTCGTCTATCTCTCTCTCTTTCTCTCCTGCTTAGATGTTTTTCTCCAAGTCGTATCAGGTTGCGTCCCCCGAAAGTGGCGATGATATTAAGTGGCTTGAGCATCGTAGACGGCGCACTGTTGACCACAGTTGGGCAACCGTTCTAGACGAGCATGTGGGGACGATGACTGACCACTATCCACTATGCCGGATTCAACGGCAACGCAGGCGTTTGATGAACAGGCAGGAAGCACAGGGAGGATGTCTGCTTTAGTAGCATTTGGATATCATCTTATCGACCATGGTTGACAAAGATTGACAAAGATGGAAGAAGAAGAAGAAGAAGGAAGAACATCGCGTTGCGTTATTGTTAGACGACAGGTGCCTTGGCCGCACCTACCGTGCCATTGACACATGTAGGCCGTGGGAAGTGCCACATTTCTGCTGCATCAGTAATGGTTTGACGATGGCCATATAACCTACTAGTAGTATCAGTACCGGTAATACTCATAAACTTCAGTACCAGGTTCGCGAGCCTTCCTTACATAGTACCCATCTTTGTTTCACAGATCTTCCCACAGTGCCGCATTTCCTCATGTCGCCTGTCGGAGTCCACTTGACTGGAGGCTCATTAGAGGAATGACGAGCCCTCTTAGTCATGAGGCTTGGTGGCAGAGTGGTCTAATGCGCAAGACTAGAAATCTTGTTCCTTCGGGAGCGTCTGTTCGAATCAGGCCCAAGTCGATTTTTTTTGCCCTTTTTCACTTCCGATACAGTGCTGTACGTATTCGTCTCGTACTCGTAGCTCTTTACGTTCGTTTCTTTTTGCTGTATGGTGACCCTATACCTTCAGTTGTCGGTAGAAAAAAGCGATGGCGCCGTGATCCGATTGTCGAGGCCATGGATATTGGACTCTGGCCCAATGGTTGAATACACGACAGTCCTGTCTGTTCCTTGGACGACAAGCAAAAGTACCACCAAGCACGTGTAAAATGATAGCCCGTCGTACATGCGACTTACATGACCAATGTTGCCACAACCAGTATCACGAGAACACTTCAATTACCCTAGTAAGACAAAGTATCGGCTGGGGTTGCAGATCATGCTGGCCAGACGCACGGATAACTTGTTGGCTATCTTGCCAGGTTGCATGGCCGCATCATAAACATCCCGTCTCGGAATTGATTTACTCTCGGGACTGTTACTCCGCCACGGTAATGCATTGGCTTTCAAGTATTGAGAATAATTCTGTACCGACTGAGTACTCCGTACAGGCAATAGTTTCCCTAACCGCCCGCACACATCTGCAGCCAACCATCGGGTCACCCCGAGTGGAAACGAGGACAGGTTGTTGGGCTCTGGTGTATGTGTTAGAGCTGCATGCCAGCCGCGTGGCTTGAGAGACTGATCCAGAGGACGAGGCATGTTGAGAGATGCCGTAATAGCTCGTCAGTCAGAGTCGCAGGTGTGCAGTGCGGACTGAGTACTCCGTACACGTATAGCCCTGTTGCTCTGTTGCTTGGATGCAGGAAGAGACATATGGTGTGGCATAGTGAGGGGGAATGTCTAGGTCCATGCCGGCCGTTTGTCAGTTGGGCAACAAAAAAAGAGCCATCGCGATTGTTTACCAAGGACTTGAGAGGAATCCAAAAAGGAAGTGCCAGAAATAGGAGCAAAAAAAGATCGACTTGGGCCTGATTCGAACAGACGCTCCCGAAGGAACAAGATTTCTAGTCTTGCGCATTAGACCACTCTGCCACCAAGCCGGTGTATGAAAACAGGTGAGTGTAGTATGAGATATAAGCCTCTAACAGTACGTCCGGACACCCCTGCACTACCCGTGGGTTCAATTGCTTGCCCCGCTTTGCCAGCTCCCCTCCCCCTCTGTATTAACCCCTCTCTGCTCGTACGAACACCGCAAAAGAAAACAAAAATTGTTGTGGTGTGGTATGGAAAAGTCTCAGATCTGCTCTGCTTTCCTCTGCCCCCCACCGCAACTACCTGGGCGCATACAACTAGCAGCTTTGCTTATTATAGCGTACGCAACTTCACTCGTCCTTTTCGGCTACGCCTTATCTGTCACTTTTGTATTCTTTTTGTCTTTTCTGTTTCCCGTCCGAGTGAATGTGAGAAGCGGCATTATTATCATAGAACAAAAGCGTTAATGGCTCTCGCATTGTTTGAAGCTCGTGTTTGCACGGCGCCGTCGCGTTGCTAGGCGGGACTTGGTGGGGTTCTCGAGCGACAAAGTGGGGGTGGCCAACTATGACGACCAAACAGGATGGGCAATGAACAAACGGCGCGATGGAATTGCGGCATTCAGCACGGGGGTGAGTGTGTGCCTGTCTGTGGACTTGTTGTGTGTGTCAATGTGTGCCGTGGCCAGTGGTTGAATTGTTCCTTTTGCCCCCTTTGTTGGCGATCAAGACCCCCCTTGAGTTGCAAGAAATTTTTCTTCCGTCGTTCAGCTGGCGAGTAATTGATATGCCACAGGTAGACGGCGGCGTTTCGAAACAGCCGTTGCGGCAAGCATGAGCCTTTTTCTCTTCACGAGTAAGGAAACAGGGCATGTTGATTGACGCCGGGTGCAATTTGCAATTCTGCCGGATACGGTGTCAGTACTTGAGTCTACTTCGAATGAAGTATTATCAGTGCTCTCCGTATTGGATTGCGCCTACGAACAATGTCGTCTCGGCCTATTGCATTGATAGTAACACTAGAGTAGTAGATGTGTGCATACCATGGGCGAGTCAATTTGACGGACTGACAGCGGAAATGTATCAGTATTACTTGTACTATACGCTGTATTACTGTATATTGGCCCAATATCAACCTCATTAGCCGTGTCTCTGATTCCTGGCACGGGCAAATGGTTATTATTAGCCCACCCATCGTGATCAAGGAAAGTCATTTACGAGTACGCATACGGTCCTAGTCGATATTGCAATGCCAGTTACTCGTGTATACGACGTCAAGTATTGTGAGCCATTGTGAGCACGATTACGGTACTCTATAGGTTACTCGCTTGTATTCCGGCCACCTCAGCAATACTACGGTCAGGACCAGAGACCAGAGAGGGGCACCAAGGTGCCACTTTCCGCCCTCTTGCCCCGTAATAAATGCAGGCCTCTGCTCGACTGGCTCGACTGGCCATTAGCGCACCGAATTGCAGCGTAATTGAGGGAACAAGTAACTTTGTATCCCGGCTTCTCACAGGGCGCGGGAGGGCCCATGGGCAAATGGCAAATGGCAAACGGGCAAATGGGTTTGCCTGACCGACACACCTGGGGCCCTGGGGGTAGGACCTCTGGAACGAGGGAAGTGACTCGCGAGAGACTTGAGCAGTACAACCGGTAGTGCCACGGACGACGCCGTGGACGCTGTGCGACGTAACTGTACTGGTCTAGACAGTTCTTCTGGACAGTTCTCGTTTAGTATCTGGACAGTTGCAGATTCGCGTCATAGTCGACTGGAAAAGACGTTCGCGGGCCTCTGTTTGAGAGCGCCATCGGAGTAGAAGGCAAATATGCAGGCAATGATTGAGTGTAGTGCTACTTTACTCGAAGTGCTAGTACTTGTAGTGCTCCTGTTAGTGGTGGTAGTAATAATGGTGGTAATAGTAGTGGTAATGGTGGTGGTGGTGGTGGTGGTGCCCCGCCCTCCACTCCCTCTCTCAGCCGCCTTTTCGGAAGGAGCACCTTGTTGCTGGGTGCTTGCCAACTTGCTTGTCCTTTTACTGCCCATCTTCCCCGCCATCCCTCCTTCCTTTCTGTCCTACCAAAATCTCCCAGTAGCTCTCTCCTTCCTCCAAAGCTCGGTCTTCTATCCTCTCTACACATCCTTCCCCCTTAACCACCACCCGACCGAACTCGTTCTATACCCCCGCATCATCACCAGCCATGGCCTCCGTTAAGAGCGCTCTGCCCACGCGCCTCCAGCCGGAGCAGGACCAGCCGGGCGAGCGCCACCACGGCAAGTCTCGCAGCCACATGGTAAGAACATCTCTGGACTCCGGGCTCTGAACCCGATGCGAACATCCCAGCATCACCACATTCCTACTTCATCACACTTATCTCACGCCGCTCGCCTCGTCTGGTGCTTCCCGACTTTGGGAATCTCTGGATGTTCAGGAGAGCTCGGCTTGGTTGCCCAATGCCCCCGTTCTCCCCCCCGCCATGGCACTGACCGCTCTCACCTCCTCCTTCCCCCTTTTCTCACACATGATCTCTTGTCGGTCAGCACCGGGGAACGGGAGTGCCATTGTTGCCAGCAAAGACAACCTAACTCGATGCATCATCGCCATTGACGAATGCTAACCATGGATCACCAGGCCTTTGAGAACACGTCGACCAACGTCGCCGCCGCCCAGATGCGTAACCACCTTACCAGCCTGGCCGAGTCGGTCTCGGACCCCGACCAGAAGAAGGTGAGCCAGAACTCTCCCAACCGTCTTCGGGCCATCTCTCGGCAGACAGACATACCCCTAGATATATACCGAACCTGGTGCTGACAGTCAGTGCAGCTCTTCGAGACGGAGATGGACAACTTCTTTGCCCTGTTCCGCCGCTACCTCAACGACAAGGCCAAGGGCAACGCTGTGTAAGTAGTGGGAATATTCCGCTCACCCGCGGCTCAACCTCGACCGATCATTGAGAACGATCCGCTGACAGGAACACAGTGACTGGGACCGCATTGCCCCTCCCGCGGTCGGCCAGGTCGTCGACTACGAGGACCTTGCCAACACCGAGTCTGTTCAGTTCCTCAACAAGCTGGCTGTGCTCAAGCTCAACGGTGGTCTCGGTACCTCCATGGGCTGCGTCGGCCCCAAGTCAGTCATTGAGGTTCGCGACGGCATGTCCTTCCTTGACCTGTCGGTCAGGCAGATTGAGTACCTGAACCGCACGTACAACGTCAACGTGCCCTTCATCCTCATGAACTCTTTCAACACCAACGACGACACGGCGGCCATTATTAAGAAGTACGAGGGTCACAACGTGGACATTCTCACCTTCAACCAGTCGCGCTACCCCCGCATCTACAAGGACTCGCTTCTGCCCGTCCCCAAGACGTACGACTCGGCCATCAACGAGTGGTACCCTCCCGGCCACGGTGACGTCTTCGAGTCGCTGTACAACTCTGGCATCCTGGACCAGCTGATTGAGCGCGGTATTGAGGTTGTCTTCCTGTCCAACGTTGACAACCTGGGTGCCGTCGTGGACCTGCGCGTCCTGCAGCACATGGTGGAGACCAAGTCGGAGTACATTATGGAGCTCACCAACAAGACCAAGGCCGACGTCAAGGGTGGTACTATCATCGACTACGACGGCTCTGTGCGCCTTCTCGAGATTGCCCAGGTCCCCAAGGAGCACGTCAACGAGTTCAAGTCGATCAAGAAGTTCAAGTACTTCAACACCAACAACATCTGGCTCAACCTCAAGGCCATCAAGCGCGTGGTCGAGGACGACGAGCTCGAGATGGAGATTATTCCCAACAGCAAGACGATCCCCGGCGACAAGAAGGGCGAGTCGGATATTTCCATCATCCAGCTCGAGACGGCCGTCGGTGCCGCTATCCGTCACTTCAAGAACGCCCACGGTGTTAACGTGCCCCGCCGTCGCTTCCTGCCCGTCAAGACGTGCTCGGACCTAATGCTGGTCAAGTCGGACCTGTACACGCTCAAGCACGGCCAGCTCCAAATGAGCGCGGCCCGCTTCGGCGATGCGCCTCTGATCAAGCTGGGTGGCGACTTTAAGAAGGTGTCGGACTTCCAGAAGCGCATTCCTTCGATCCCCAAGGTGCTCGAGCTCGACCACCTCACCATCACTGGTGCCGTCAACCTGGGCCGTGGAGTGACGCTCAAGGGTACCGTCATCATTGTGGCCACCGAGGGCCAGACGATTGACGTTCCCCCGGGCTCCATTCTCGAGAACGTTGTGGTGCAGGGCAGCCTCCGCCTCCTGGAGCACTAAGCTGTTGGTGGATGCTGAGGGCAGGGCAGTGGTAACCGGCATGGATGATTGTTTTTTTTTTTCGTTTCCAAACAACTTTTTGGCAGTAGTCACGTTAGGTAGCAGTACCAAATCCTAATAAGATGGTTCAGAGGCATGCATATGCACTGCAGTAGTATGCCAGCTTTCTTTCCATGGCTGTGACAGTCAGTGGACAGGACGGACGAGGAAGACATGTATAGGACAACGCCCTGGGTAACGTTTGAGCGTGAGAGAAGCGAGGATACGGGATAGGGGGCTTGCGGTACTGGCAGTTGGTAGTTTATACGCGTAGGAGTAGTAATGGGTAGTCATGGATTGATTGATTGATGAAGTGCATAAAACGGATTGGATTGCGCAGTGGCATTTCTGGTGATTGCTGGGTGTTGTATTCGTAATGGTTGTAAACTTGCATTACGAATAAGGCTGGCATGCCGTGACGCGGCTGTACGAAGTATGTAGGGCGGACAAGCATTGGTTACTACCACGTGAGCAATTGACGTGCACGGCAGTTGACAATGGTAGGGCATTGTTTTATCGTGGCGGACCGAGAGGTATTTGTCTCCATTCTAGTCAGTACAGTCGGTCCGGACTGATGACACTCGTTTCGTACTCCTTTGTGTGTGCGCGAATACTGCCAATGCTTACAGCGTGTAGATGTATGGCGTAATGAGGAACCCGGCGCGTGAATGGGTGCCTTTCATAATTGCGTCAGGGACGGCACTGAGAGAGAATACTAGAGTATCACGGCGCACGGGTAAGGAATACTATCGAATGGACGCGGTAAGCAAGGCCGTGTGGGGGGGGGGATCAAAGATTCAATAGTACGGCTGGGAGGAATTAGCTGGAAGAAACGCGGTACGGGTTTGCTGACGAATCTGTCTTGCATCCAAGTCTAGAAGTTGCTTTCTACTGCGGGGGAGGACATCGAACAAGAGCACTCAATTCTTCAATCGAGCCAGGCCCAATGTCGGCAGCAGGCTGGTGCCTGGAAGCAGAAAGGTAGTGGCAGCCAGTGGCGACAGGATCCGAGCAAAAAAAAAAGTGTGAATAGTCCGAGGTGTTTGCTGCTGCGCCTCCCCAGAGACAGTCACGCGAACGCAAACGGTTCAGGGTCTGGACGTGATGGGATGGAAACGCCCGGCGACGCCGTCATGGCAGACTGGAAAACAGACAACAGAATCTACCTGCACGTAATACAGGTACGCTATATGGCTGGGCTGACGGCATTCGGAGGCCCGGCAGGACAATATTGCCAGGACCTGCGCCTGTACGAGCACATATTAATAGCCACGGGCGACTATTAATACTGATACCCGCCTACGTGCCTGTACGAAGTACGAGGTACGAGGTGGGAGAGGCGTAGGACGGGCTTAGAACATGCTCTCGTAGATGGCGAGGGGATTGAATAAGGTGCGCCAGTGGCCAGGTGCTCGTACTTCGTATTTATTATCTCGGTGACTGCCAAGAAGAGATGGTGGCGGTGGCCATGTACTCGTACATGGCTTTTCTTGAGTGCGCTTACGGGTAAATGGATTGGTTGCATCTGGTTAGAACCAAGGCTAGGGGACTGGGAGTCTGGGACTGGGAAAGCCACATCTCGGGCGACAGAGGCAGAGGGCAGAGTCAGAGTCAGGGTCAGGGTTACTCCTAGAGGAGAGAGATCGAGTTGGTGTGGTGCGGGGAGGCATTTTACTCGGTCAAGAGGCGCGTGCAATTTAACGAGATGCATGGCATGCGACATGAGATAGGGCCTTGTAATTACGGAGGATTAATGGGCGTGTTATGCAGATAGCGGACAGGGACAGAGACCGAGTGACAAGAGTGAGCAGAGTGACAGAGTGAGCAGAGTGAGCAGAGCAGAGCATTGAGTTTATTGTCTCGGGAAAAAAGGATGTTGGCTCTTTCCTGTTGCCCGCTGTTACCAGCAGCTGTTGCCAGCTGGGTGGATGAGCTGAGGAGGGGGGCCATCGAAGTGGGAAATTAGTTACGGGGTAGAGGCACTTGGCAGACGCAGTTGGTGATGGCAGCACAAGGAAGGGGAAAGGAAGCAACGCGGTGCAGCAGTAGACCAGCAGCAGGGCAGCAGGGCAGCAGGGCAAAAAGCAATAGCATAGCATGATGGCATACATAGGACAGACGGACAGGCAACGGAATCTCTTTCTGCTGGTCAAGTATTACGGAGTACTTGGTCTTTTGTGGACCTAGCCTCCTATTGACGGCGGGACCTTGCAGTGCGCAGGAAAAGTCCAATCTTCAGGAACAGACAGGGACAGACGGACCCCACAAACCGACGCAGTGTTTCTACTCCGTACTCATAATACAGTACAGTATTGCTACTTCCGTACGGAGTGTTTCTCTCTTCACTCTCACTCTGTGTTCTTCAACGAATGAGACAGCCACGCTTAATGATGTAGTCTGTACCGGTGAAGAAGGAAAACCGTTGATCAGCAGAGACATTGGGGATCGGGTATTCCATTCCATTCTCCTAGCCTCTTCTCGCCCTCCTCGGCCGGCCACTCCGCAAAAAAAGAGAGGCAGAGAGGCAAGAGGCAGAGACAAGCCACGGCAGCACGGCTAGGCCAGTTCTAGAACAGGGATGCCATGACCCCCCCTGTCCGCCCAGAGGCAGGGCCGCAGGCAGGCAGGCGAGGCCTGAAGCCTCGTCTCGGCAATACCCAGGAATGGAGATGGCGCGGTGCAGCCTGTATTATTAGTCGCCGGCGGGCTAACAAGTACGGAGTATTAGCACGCTGCAATGAGACCATTGACCAAAGAAGTGAGGCCTGCTGCTACTGCGCACATCTGGCGCAGTCTTGGCGCCGCGCCTGGCAGATGACCATGGATGGGGGAGGGGCCATGGATGGATCCATCCGCGTAGCCCGCTGCCCGCGTAGCCGGTTGTGATGGTTCTGCAGTAGTACTACTGGTAGTAGTATGTATGGCGGTGGTATTAAAGGCCAAGACGTGCCTTGCTGTTGGTATTCTTGCTCCTGCTCTCTCCTCCCTTTTATTAGTACTATTATTCCGACCATCCTCCTTCGTTTCTTCTCTTTCATCTTCTCATCGCCCTTCGTTTCAGTTCCAACTTATTGTAAGTGTTTTATCGGGACCAAGAGTTCATCTTCGGTTCATCGCCCCTTTTTGCCTGCGAGATATCTGCGACGGACCGACAGCAGGCAGGAGCCACGACCGCGCCTGCCTGCTTATACGCGCGCGCATTTTTTTTTTTTCACGGACAGATGATCAAGGCACTCAATGGATTAAAGCATCAAACTGACACTTTACACAGTACATTCGTTACCATCAACACCACCACCGCCGTCATCATGAAGTACTCTGCCGCCGCCGCCCTCTCCATGGTCGCCCTCGCCGCCGCCAAGCCCTCCCTCACCAACACGGCTTTCGTTCTCCAGGAGGACAAGCCCTTCACTGTCACCTTCACCGGCTGTGACAGCGGCTGCACCATCACCCTCGAGAACGGATCTGCCACCGACCTCAAGGCCTACAAGCAGCTGACCAGTAAGCACGCCGCAAGCAAACGGATACGACGAGCCGAAAGCAAGACAGCAAGACTGAAGAGACATGGGGAACTAACACTGCACTCCAGGCTCCGCCACCGGCTCCAGCTTCACCTTCACCCCCTCGGACCTCCCCTCGGACCTCTACGCCTTCAAGATCACCGACAACGACACCAACGAGGAGAACTACTCCGTCCAGTTCGACTACCAGGGTACCGCCAGCGCCAGCTCCTCCAGCGCTAGCTCCTCCGCTTCCGCCACCTCGTCGGCCACCAAGGCCAGCTCTGCCACCTCCGTCGAGGCCACCAGCACCCCCGCCTCGTCTACCTCCTCCAAGGCCTCCAAGACCTCCTCCTCGTCTGAGACCTCCGAGACTGCTTCCGCCACCAGCGACGCCTCCTCCTCGGCTACCTCGGAGTCTGCCACCACCCTCACCACTGCTACCGCCTCGGGCACCAGCACTGAGGCTGCCTCTACCACTGGTATGTTCACATAGACACACGGGGAGATGGAAAGAGAGACACGACCTGTACTGACAATTCCTAGCCGCCGCCTCGGCCACTGGCTCCGCCACCGAGATCCCCACCGCCGGCGCTGGCTCCCTCGCCGCTCCCCTGGCTTTCGTCTTTGCCGCCGTTGCCGGTCTCGTCATGGTCTAGATTCACGTCTAGTTCTTGAGTCTTGATCTTGGGTTCTTTTGCGTTATTATAATTCTTCTCTTCTCTTCATATTCCCACTTTCTTCTTTCTACGATTCTTCTTTAGCAAAAACAAAACGAGCTCTGGTTTTCTACGAGTACACATTATGCCAGCATGAATTGCATGTGCGCAATCTGGAATCGCGGTTGACTCCGTCTCGGTTCTGGTATTAGTAATTATTATATATATTCATTGCATGACATTTGCTACAATAGATGCAAGTATGAGCATATATCATGGTGCACCCTGTATTCGAGTCGTCAACGGTAGTCGACCCTTCCCCGCGTCTTCTGTGCTGCTACTGCACGGCAATCTGCATGTACGAGTACCGCTAGACACGCGTAGAGCTATTCATGTAGATGAAACACTGGCACGCCACCAACCGCCACGGCCCACGGCTCATAATCTACGCGTACTCGTACTCTTGGATTGAGCCATTTTGTCTCTACATCTTTACAGGCATAATATCAAGTATCCGGCAGGGAGATGGATTACGAGCACAACGAGAACACCTCCCGGCAGGGTTGCCGGAGGCAGATTCCGCGCCTGACGTTGCTCGGGATATACAGTGACTGCGAGCGAAGCGAGAGCACAAGTACCCGGCGGGGCCGGCAGCGGCAAAATGCCATCGAGGGCATTTTTGTTATACATTTGATTTATATTTAGAATTGAGATATGCATGCTACATGGTAATGTTGCTAGGCTCGCCGGACATGCTGCTCTTCCTGCGCAGCCCCCCAGCTTTCAGCTTCCTGACGACCTGGTACGACCTGTCCAGCTCGTTCTCGACAGCACAGCGGATGCGCAGGGCCCCGACGGCCGGCCAGACACTCCTCTCTCCGCGGGTGATCCAGTAGTCGACCGTCTCAGGGGTGGGCGTCTCGAGCAGCCTGACAAAGTCGGCGGGGGTCACCTCGGGGACGAGCATGACGCTTGCTGCGGGGATACGCTCGTCGACGAGGAAGCGACGGACCCCCACGGGGAGTAGGCCCAGGGTGTCGAGCTGGCGGAGGCGATGGCGGACCTCGAGGCCGACCATGCGGGCTGCCCAGGCGGACAGGCGGGTTGCGTGGCCGCGGGTCTCGAGGTGCGGCGGGCCGTGCATGTCGGACTGCAGGAAGGGGATCAGGTAGGGGCGGGCCTGGCTGACGATGAAATGGTTCACGTTGAAGAGCTCCGATATCCGACGGAGGGGGGAGTCACGGTCGCTGTAGGAGGACGATGTCTGCGTCCAGTGGTGGAAGGAGGCTGTGTTGGCGGCTGCCCAGGGGACAATGTGGCCATTTACGTCCTTGCATAGCAGGGTCGTCTTTTCTTCTTGATATAGTGTGGGCGACGAGGCGTTGGAGGCCACGGCTGCGGTCCAGATGAGCTGCACGATGTTAGCCTTGCTCGACGGAGCGAGTGGGAAGAAAAGAAGAGCTTGAGAGAGAGCGAAGCGAGAACAAGAAACATACCACGTTGGGCGCCGTCAGATAGTTGAGCAGCGTAGGCACTCCCCCCTGGCTCCTCGTTGCGACCGTAATGTTGAGCACCCTCTTACTACGATTGTAGGCCTCTTCAAACGTCAACTCGCCGACATTGTCGCGCACACACTCCTCCAGCACCGTCACGTCCAGAAAGTACCCCTCGCGTGAGAACCGCCGCAGTCTCCGGAGCAGTGTTTCCCACCGCGAACCCGCGGCACTCTGCCCGGCCGCACCCCGCGGCCCAAAAGCAGACAGGTTGATGCCCTCGCCCGTGAGGATGGCGGGCAGCTCATCGGTCGTGTGGATGGCTACCAGGGCGGCAATGAGGGCCCCTGTGGCCGTCCCCGTGATGATACGCGGTAGGAGTCCTCGGAGGAACAGTGCACGTACGACACCCAGGTGGCACAGGCCGAAAATGGCCCCGCCCTGCAGCACGAGAGTGCTTCGTCCAAAGGCCTGGCGCGTGTCGTGGATGAAGTCGAGCTTCATCTGGTTGGTCAGGATGCTGTCATCAGCACCAGTGCCACCGCCGGGGCCATCGAGGACCGACGACGTCCCGTCGCCACTGCTGTTGTTATTGCCCCCAATGGTAGGCAGCGAGCTTATATCGCTGACCGACTCGGCCACCTGCGAGATATACTCCTCTATCAGGTATTTTGTCCCCGCAAAGGCGCGGTTGTACAGCTTGGGAGCCGTGATGTTGCCGAGGTTGCGCACCAGCCCGGACCGTAACAGATTGACAAGCTGCTCAAAGTTGTCGTCCTCGCGCGCGGCCACGAGCGAGCCGAGTCGGTCGGTGATGAGGCGCCAGTCGTAGTCTTTTGACGTGGGATTATTACGCCTGCGGCAGAAACATCTGTCAGTTGTCCGTTCACTGTGACTTGCAGCAAAGGGTTGGCCGTCTGCCTACCATAGATCCAGTCCTAGAAGGCTGTCGAGATGCAGCGCAGCCTCCTCCCACTCCTCAAACGACTCAGCATTGTGGAGCAGCTCGAGCCACAGGTCGACAGGATTACGGCGTGTGTACCAGCTCAGAAGTTTCTGGATCGGTGTCAGTAGGATGTCGTAGTAGTAGCTGAGAAATGAGTATAGCAGCATGGCTACTATATGTGCAGTACTAATAAAAGGAGGAAGAAGAAGTGTAGAGATTGAGGTTACCTTGTACCAGAATCTGACAACGTCTACCACGACCCTCCACACGGCTAGAATTAAGCCCATGATTCTGGCCTTTGTCCCTCGGCAATCACGGGCAGCGGGTCACCACACACACCATAGACCGTGGCGTCGACGGTGATGGGGTCGGGATCGACCGAGCGGCGCCAGCTGAACGTGAACCGAGTTACCTTGGGGCGACACAACAGCAGAAGCAGCAACGGAAGCAGAAGCGGGCAGCATGTCAATCCATGGGACGGATAAATGGGCGACAAGTGCTGTTCAATTGGGGTCGTGCGAGCACTTTTGTCGACGCGGTAACCGATTGATTGATGCAGGTTGGATGTTGTCTCTCCCCGCCACCCCAACGGAAAAGCATGTGACAATATACAGGTACAGGTGGTTGCCACTTTGGGGTAGCTGGGGCATGCGCCACGACAAGCCGCAAAGCTGACAGATGCCAACAACGCAGCCATTGAATAGTCGTATGTTTGGCGTTTGTTGGGCTTAGTACTGGCAACATTTTTTTGGGCTACGAGACAGGCAATTCCACAGCCATAGAGAGTAGTAGGTAAAGCACGACTCACGAAGTAAAGTGGCAGTCTCATATTGACTAGCACTGCTCCGTAGAGTACTGAGCTCTACGCTGTCAGACCGCGTGTGAGTAATGTGACATGTATTATTTTAACATCCCAGTTTGCGCCTCAAATTCCAGACTAAATGATACTAGTAATACTGATGACAGTGACAGCGGCCCTGAGCGTGGCCCTCATTCGTCGTCATCGTCAACCACGTTGCGCCTACGGCTCCTAGACGCGGCCTCGGGAGCGGGCTCGACATCATCACCCGACGCATCCTCTTCGTCATCATCCTCGGCGGTGCGCTGGCGCTTAGAACGTGAGGGGGCCTCATCGTCAAGCATGTCGTCGTCCTCGTCGTCGTCCGCGCCACTCTCGGCCTCCTCCTCGTCGCTGTCGACCAGGAAGCCGTCGTCGAGGTCGTACTTTTCCTGGCGCCCAACGCCCTGGGGCAGGTCGTCGTCTGAGTCGTATTCTGGGCGTTGCTTCCTGGGCTTGGAGCCGGGGGCGGCCCTCTTCCGGCGGCCACCGCCCTCGAGGGCACCAATGGAAAGGCCACCGCCACCGCTGCGACCGGAAGAGCGGCCGAGGCCAAAGTCCTGGCGGGCCTGGGCGTTCTCACGGCGGCGCTGGGCCTTGACGCGCTCCTTCTCAAGCTGCTCGGCCTTCTTCTTCTGAAGCTCCGGGTCGACGTTTGTGCGGACAATGACGCTGTTTTGGGCCATCTTACTGACCTGCGCCATGCTGTCGGCCAGTCGGTTGAGCGCCTCGTCGCCCACGTCCTTGTTAGGCCGCACCGTGTACTGCTCCGTCACGTGGCCGACCGTCATGAGCATGTTGCTGCTAAGCTCCGCTGCCGCCGCGTAGTAGTGCGCGTCCTGCAGCTCGTTGTACGGCTTGCCGGGCGCGGGGGCGAGCGGCTTCTTCTGGATCTCGTACTGTTCGCCGCCTATCGAGATGGTGACGGACCCGTCGCTCCACCGCAAGAGGTTGGCGTTGCTGGAAAGGTGGCCGGTGCTAGCGTCCCGGCGGAAGCGCACCACCTGTTGGGGGTGCTCTTGCTTGGCGTTGGCTACGTCGAGCTCAGATGGCTCGAAGCTGTCGGGGTGGTACTCTTCGGGGTGGAGGCGAATGAATTTGGGAACGCGCAAGGCACGTAGCTGGAAAACTCTGTATTAGCATGACGGCTCGTGGCAGCTTGATTGGTAAATGAATCGTCTTGAGACTTACCGAGCCGTCGCTGGGCTTGGGCACTGGATGGCGGTACGCCGTCACGTCGACAACCATGCGCTCCCGGACCTCGTCCTCGTCTTGCGCCCCCTCATCCTGACGGTCGTATCGGCCGTAGTGGTCGTTGTCGCCCTCGGGGTCAGAGGCGAGGTCATCATCGTCGAGGACGCGCTCCTTGGGGGATGCGGGCGCCTCGTCAACGTCGTCGGGCTCGTCACCGAAGAGGTCATCGCCGCCCTCGTCGATAGGGTCGATGGGTTCTTCCGAGTCGGACATGGTTGCGTCGGCCGTAGTTTTCGGGAGACGATAATTTTTGATGAATGTGGAAGGTTGGAAACGGAGGAACGCGCGAGGAAAGAGCGATATCTGCTCAATGGTGGGTGATACCGGTTGATATTGACCGAGAAACCCGCAAACCCTATTGTTCTGTTCGTCTTTGGCTTCAATTTCAGCGCCACCCTTTTGCGGACGCGAGCGCAGTGCCTGAGGCGGTACGCCACATGTGGCGCAAGTGCATTACTGTCTTTTCTCCAGCCACAGCTGGCAGAGATGCTCTAATCCCAGCACAATCATCGGCGGCAAAGAGTACGGCTACGAAATTCATTATTCATTGCTGACAAGCATGCTGGTGTTATACTCGCCATGGGGTTGATGCTCCAATACCCGCCTTTACCCTCCAAATCAAGGACTCAATGAAGCTCCGAGGTCTCCTCGTCAATGCTTTATTGGACAACTCAGAGCAGTGTGCGAAGTGCTGAGGCGCGCTGTAACGGTGTGATCGATAGGGGATGGCACCCCCCTGGAGAACAATGCACAGGCGCCTGTCCAGGCGGTGGCCCCCGCGGCCTCCATCCATTGATGGTTGGGGCCATTGATCCAGCTGGAGGTCCGTCCAATTGTCCGGGCAGGCACGATGGACATTGGACGCTAGATTGGCTAGGAGGTGCGTCAGTGCCACCGGAGCTCTTCTGAAACGGCTCAGGGCACCTGTAAAGGCTTGGAGCGCCTGCTAAACGGCCCACACCCCGCCATAGCCTCGTTGAGTGCCTGCCCCTCGACCGTCACACACACCCAAACACCACCCTACTCGATCCAAAGGAGGTGTGCACTGGACAAACAAACCTCTTCTCTCTCTGTTTCTCCATTGTCAACGGAAGTCAGACGTGCTCTCTCTAGGTCTCGCTCTGTGGTCGTTTCTGTGTCCTCGGCCCTGTTGTAATCCCGTGCTACTTGCTCGATAGCGCGACCGCTCACTTGTCATTCTTGCACGACTCGACCACACTATCATTTACCTCCTCTCCCTTCCATCTCCCCATCGCCTCCTCTCTTTTTTCTCTCCCGGACAGGCTCGCCGGCATCTCCCTACACAGCCATGTCGAACCTATTTTCTGGAATGTAAGTGTGCTCGCCATTGTTTCCCTGTTGTTCCTTTACATCGCCAAGCTTTGGGGCCTACTGCCCCCTGCCCTGTCGTGTGAGCACCCCTCCTCGCTTTCCGGTGACGTATATCGACCGGCCAAGCTATCGGGGTGCAAAAGCTCCCGAGTCGTGGATGGGATTCAAAGTCAATATGTATGTGAGCAAGTGCTCGCGGTCTCTGTGTTTGCAATGTGGCTCTCATATTCTGTCTTTGGGAGCTCAGACGGCATGCCGGCGCCTCGCCCTCGACCGCACATTTCAATCACCCCTCTCCCTTACCACTTCACGCTCCACCCGATAAGACCAGTGGACGCAGAAGCATCAAAGCAGGTGTTCTGGGGAAACCATGGTGTTATTCAAAAGCGATACGCCAATGCTGGTGGCCCAATGCGGATGATGAGGACAGGCTCGTATCTGTCATCTGCGCTCACTTGGTACTATGCCTTGAGGAGTAGCAGTGCAATCATTTACGCAGGAGCCCATGCCTGGGTGAAACCGCTGTCATCTGCTCCCAGTTCACATCAAATTCCCTTTACTGCACCTGATTCGGTCTCTTGGACGTTTCGGCCGGCAGCTCTATCGTCCATCCCAGCACTCAATGCCCCCCATTGCTTGCTCAGCGGCGCGCACGTTGACAAGTGATGAGACGCTGACTCCAAGTTCTAACAGCAACGCCAGGTTTCGCGGCGGTGGCTCATCGAGGCCTCCCGCTCAGCAGCAAAGGAGCCAGGCATCTTCGCCAAGCACCGGTCCGGCCAGCCCGTCGGAGCAGCTCCCCCCGCCTCGCCTCTCGTCATCCAGCTCTGCCCCGAGGGTGCCCCCGTTGCCGAGCTCGCCTTCGTTGGCGCAGACAATCGGCATGGAGAACCCGGCCAGTGCGTCTGGCGACGACATCCTCGCCTCCTACCACCTACCCCGTCCACTGCCTCTGTGGCTCAACTCGAATTACGCCAAGCACATTGTCAAGGGCAACTTCATGACGCTCAGCGCGCGGCCCAAGACAGTCGAGCCGGGGGAGTGGATTGCGCATCAAGGTATACCTGACTCCATATGGCCCGTAAGTGAAGGAAAATGGGATGAACAAGACTGACGTCGTGCCAAAGTGGTTGAGCACTTCCGCAATCTGTGGAATTTCGTCCGTGTCCTACACGACAAAGAAGAAGATGGCAGTACGATCTGCAGCCAGGCTACCTGTCCGCGCATGTCTGCGGGGGCGTAAGTCACCCCAAGCGATATCAATTCCCCCTTTCCATCGACACATGTGCTCACCGCCGCTACACAGGAACCATTCCTTCACGTGGCTCAACAGCCGCCGCGAGCCCGTCGAGCTACCGGCATTCGAGTACATCAGCCTGATGCAGCGGTGGATCTCTGGCAAGATTGACGACACCAAGACGTTCCCAACGGAGCACTCTGGGGTATCGTACTCGCACAACCCAGCGATCACCACGTCGCTGTCGCAGCTCTCGGGCCCAGGAGACCCGGAGTGGGTAGGCAAGCGATCCGGATTTCCCGACCGTTTTGTGGACGTGTGCCAGATGATATTCCGTCAAATGTTCCGCGTGTACGCGCACCTGTACTGGGCGCACTTTGTCGATCCGTTCTACCACCTCAACCTGGAGAAGCAGCTCAACAGCTGCTTCTCGCATTTTGTCCTGACGGCGACGGCACTCGACATGCTCAAGCCGCAGGAGCTGGAACCCATGCAGCCTCTCATTGACCTGTGGGCGGCCAACGGCACTCTACCACCGGAGTCCAAGGCCTACGAGTATGCCAATGTGAAGGCTGGTGAGAGGCTTCTGCAGCTGGCTGGGATTACGCAGTAAGGCCAGGTATACAAGACTTGAAGGATACAAGATACAGAATCCATCTGTACATCCATCTACCTAGCTTTTCCGAGCATCTTTTCTGGGACCTGTCGGAATGTTTAGGAGCTCAGGGTAAGTATTACATGACAAGGTAACGAAACCATGGAGCCGAGGTTGCACGAGGAAAAGAGCATCGGCGCAGGCACGCTGCGATGAGTCGACAAGGGATATATATGATGGATCACGTTTGGTGCTCGGTTTATGACAACATGCGGCATGGTGCAGAAGGACTGCGAGTAAGGATAGAGCACGCAGGACGCAGGCAAGCAGACAAGCAGGCAGTTATGCAGGCGACGCGGTATGATATCGGGGGCAAGGGAGGGGGCAAGGGACAACGGCCTCGACCGCGACCATAGCGACCGCCACTAGATATCGCTAAATGTTTGGACAAGTCGTAATGGAGCGTTATTGTTGATCTCATGCACGGACTGCAAGCTCTCTGCAGAGCTCTGCAAAGTTACGGCAGTGTTTATCATTACGAGATATGAGGACCTCCCGATTGTGCGCATCTCAACCGCCCTCGACCTGCACCACCCTTGACGAGTGTGGTTACCCGGCAGACAGAGCGAACAGGATAACTCGTGTGGTACGGATGTACGAAGTTATATCGATGGAGGATAGACAAGGCGTAACGCAGGAAAAAAGGTAAGGCGAAAGGCAAGGGACCCGGCATGCGAGATGCGGGGAGGGAGGTTTCACATTGCAGTACTATACTGCATTACCGTGCCTGTCTGCCTGGATAGAGAGGGTCCAATGATGAAGACTGATCTATGAGCCATGTACAATGCCATTGTGTATTACAGAAAAGTAGTGAATCATAGGCAGAGTAGATACCGAAGTGCAAGCCATGTATGAGAAAATGCCATACGTTGATGACAGTGGGAAAAAAGGGGGCCGTGTGTTTCACCGCTGGTACAGGCACTCGCACATGTCATGCTGTGACACGAGTCACGAAGAACTGCTGATGGTCTACGAGTTGCAGGAAAGTGAATCCTGCTACAGTATAATATCCGTACTAGCATAAGCAAGGTTAACGTCTGGTACGGGCCGTTTCAACGTCTCTGGTGCCGGCCGAGTGACGGTGGTGCTGCATGCGATTCCCCTAGTCGTGCCTGGCTGGAGGCCACATGGGAAAAGTCAGACAGCGTGGCACATGGCATGGCCATTCCATTGCATGCCATGCAACTCGATGTACAGGGGAATCTGCGGTGTCGCGCGATATCCTGCGGTGTAATGGACCATGGGGGTGATACATGGTTGCTACTAGTGTTCTGATCCTGATTGTATTAGACAAGTTGACAAGGTCGAAGAAGAAGAAGAAGAAGAAGAAGAAGAAGAAGAAGAAGAAGCGAAACCGGCAACGAAAAATGAGTCATGAGGTCTACAATAGGGACGGTGTACAGTACGGAGAAGGGGAACAGCCTTCTGTGACACGTAGGAGGTTGTTTCTATTTAGAAATTAGAATTGTCAGGGACGGAGGATTCCTCCTGTTGACCGCCATGTTGGCCAATTTTTTCTGTTACTCGACGGTGGGCGTTGAGGATCGCGGGCGGGCTCCCGGGTGGGCGATGTTGGTTACGCGTTGTGGCCCTGTGGGTTTGTGTGGGTACATTGTGGGAGTATTAGTCGTGCTACTGCTGCTGCTACTGGCACTGGCACTGGTGTCACGGCGCGCATGTGAGGTCTGGCTTTTGGCTGTCCCCGAGTTATCATTCCAAGTTGTATGGGGCACCGGCGGTAGAGCGCAAGAGAAGAGAATGGATGCAGAGTACAGAGCATGGTGAGTGGTACGGCGGCTGTGGCGGGCGGAGAAGCGGATTGTGGCCATCGCCGGGGACGTCCAGTCGATGAGCAGTGCAACGGGCTCGGAGCATTGCAAGCGAGGGGCTCGTAAGAGGGCTCGTGAGAGGACTCGTGAGAGGGCCCGTACAGGTGATATGATGCTCTGTACTCACTCCCTGTACTCGCAGTACTACTAGCAGTATAGAAATACGAGTGGACGATCTAAAAAAAGGCCCAACAAGACTCAAGGCTCGGAGGATTACGAGTACGAGTGTTAGAGTGCAGGAGGCGAGTACAGGAGGCAAGTGCACTGCAGGAGGCAGAGGGAGATGGATGGTAAAGAGCCAATACCGGCAACGGAAAGCGCAAGGCAGTCCATGACGTCTGAGAAAGGGATTAGGAAGGACCCGAGAGAGTTTCCAAACGAGGAAAGAGTCGAGGGTCGACAAGGCTTCACGGCCCAGGGCCTCGCGCGCACCTGCCCCTTTCCGGGGATGGTTGGGCAGCGAAACGGACGCAGGGACGCAGGCACAAGCAGAATCAGAAGCACGAAATGATGCACAAGTACCTCCAGCTTGTATCTACATGTATGGAGTTACAGGGGCGAGTATTGTCTGTAGCAGCTTGGAGAGTATTGGAGTTGATGACTGATATGAGTTTGTGTGCGTGTGTACTTGGTATGTGTGAGGCGCGCGCGTAGTAGTAGCGTGGTAGCGTGGGGGGGAAAGAGACAAGAGGAATCCTCCCCACGATGAGCCGGGACCTTGAGAGTCCTTGACAGCCTATTAATCATCACTTCCAAAGCGGTGACGAGATTCTGCCCTTCTGCCCAAGGGGGGGAGGGAAACCCAAGGGAGGGGGACTCGGTGCCCAACTAGGAGGACAGAGACGAATGAGGGCAGAGATGGAGGAGCAGACAGATATACAAAAGAGATAAAATACAATGAGGGAAATACAATAAAAGAAACAAACACTAGAGAGAGGCCAAAGAAGAGTGGCAGAAGAGGGCCAAGACGAGGCCGCCTGATATGCGACCTCGTTCACAGTGGGGTGGTGACGACGCTATTGGAGGGCAAGATTTGGAAAGGGACCAGTAGGCGACGACCCAGGCGACGGCCACGGTCAAGACGAGACAGGCCGACGATCAAACTTTTTTTTTCAAGCTTCGCCCTTGACCTTTTAGGCGTGTGCGAGCTCGTAATACCGGTACGAGTACGAAGTAACAATACATGCAATACCATCACTGGCAGGTCAGGTCAGGTCAGGCGGAGGGAGGGTGGGAATGCTAGGCGGCCATGTATCTCGGCCTTTGCCTTAGCTGTGACTACTGCGACCTGCTGGGGGGTAGAGACTTGCTCTTCTAACAGACCAAATCATGCAATCCCCCCACCACCAGCGCACCATTGCCCATCACAGGAGCAACGGCTGGAGCACCGTCATAGGGTGGACTGTCCGCTGTGTGTCTGTCAAAGAGGGTTGTGTGGTCCCAAGGCCGGATCAGGCGGGCGGGGTGCTATTGACGGTTAATGGGCTAGGAGTCTAGGACAATGGTCATGAGTGGGCTGATGGATAGACGGAGTGGATTGACGGATACGGGCCGCGTCTGGGTCCCGTCGGTAGTATTACGCCAGTGGCATGGCCGCAGAGGCAATACTACGAGTACGGACACTCACACGGAGAGGAATACTGCCCGTATCGATACGCGTACGAAACGAGGCGAGGGCAGAAGAGAGTAGTGTATGGATAGAGCACGCGTAGAGTGTTTTCCCCCCGGTTGTTACTTGGGCTGAGGATTTCTGCCCAACGCAGCCTTGACCGCCTGGATTAGTTAGCAGGTGCAGTAGGGGTGCACCTTTTTCGACGAGGCGAGCACCGAGTAAGTAGAAGGCGTAGAAATAAGTACTCTATTGGCAATATGGCTTTTTATTTCTTTGCTTTTGTTAGATTTAGCCACTACCATGTCTATTGATGATAGTGGTGATGCTGAATACTATGGACTGTAAATGTTAGGTGCTGTTGAGAAGTATTACGAGTAGGGAAGGCACGGGCCGTGAATCATTCCTGCCTACCAACTCGGTAAAAATAGCAGGCAGGTGCCCTCTAACCTCCGCCTGCCCTGTAACCGTAAGCACCCAACTCGATCCTCTCAACCAAGGCCGAAACACGAAACACGACCCAGCCTCTCTTCTCGGCCCTCACAGCAATATTACGCACGAGAACAGAAAGACACAAGAAAAGTCAGTTGACGACGGGTGGAACGACTGGAACGACTTGGCGACGGCAAAAGCCACAAGATGGGCACAGGCCAGGCAGGCCAGACGAGGCGGTCAGACGAGACGACGGGGCAAAACGACTGGCTGACGAGCTCCGGCACTCCATACGAGTCTGTGCTCGTACTCTGTACTCTGTACTCTGTACTCTGTGCTCCGTAATATTACCCTCTGTGTACTCGTACTCCGTAGAGTACTTGCGAGTAGGACGAGTAGGAGCAAGAGGAGCCCACGGGCCTAGGGGAGAGAGCCGAGAGGAGGCGCACATACTGCCGTGCGTAATCCCACCAGCCTATTCGTCGCCAAAGCGTGGAAGCGCGCGCTGGTGGGTGCGAGGCTCACGGGGTTACGAATCTGTCACTTTACAATAATACAGACAGTTTACAGCCTCGGGCCAATATCGAGTTTCATCGTCTGTCATTTGGGAATATAATGATATTCCATGTGGATTTTCCACTTTGGAGTATTACAGGTACATGCTCGTTAACAGCCCGAGTACTTGACTCCGTATTACAGGCACAGCCAAGGCGACAGGCGGACAAGACACCGAATCTAGCAAGTGATGGGATCGAGGCCACATGGTACCCAGTATCACTACTAGACAGGATGGTATACAGAAAAGGAAAACAAAAACACGGTCTCTCTCACGGGCCGCCTTCTTAGCCCAGACAGGACGTGACAGCCCAGACAGGGGATGATGGATGGATGGATGGGTAGCAGAAGTGGTCGTCGCTTGACCGACCCGGTGGGTTGAGCCCTTGGGCCCTTGGGTCGTCAGTCGCAGTCCAAGACGACTGTGAGGTGTATTACCGAGTACGGAGGAGAAATGGCCTTCCGAGGTGGATGAAGGAGTCATACGCTCCTCTCTTCTGCTCCGACGTCTTGTGGAGCGAGAGACGGAGGACGGGAGGGTACGTAACCTGCTCTCTGTGGGTGGATAATAGTCGAATGCTACGAGCATACTACTATTAGGTAGTTGGTTGTACTCGTGCTAATGCCGGGGCAGATCAGATCGGGCAGGGGACCTGGAGAGAGCACGCAGAAGTAGCAGCAGGTGAGATGCTGCTACTGTACCCTCCTTACCAAGGCAGTCCTCACGAGGCTCGAAGATGGATACCTATCACTGCCACTGCCATGGCGACCAGGCAGAGACTCGGTACGAGTACAACAGGATCAAGACGAGTGATGTGAGCAGTAATACATGTAGTCTTGTCTGAGCGAGCGAGCAACGGCGGTTGAGAGAGAGTACTACTACTAGTATTACGGAGTAGATGCCGTTGGAGGTACGTGATGCTGCAGAGTACCTCAGGACAAGTATCGCCATGTACCTCGTACCGTAGTCCACATGGTCTCGCGCGGGACGATGCCCAGCATTGACGGGAGATGTACATTTTAAGTACTTTGACCAATGTACTCCAACCCCGTCCTGCTAGACAAATCGAAGCGAGCAAGCAAGCAAGCAAGCAGCTCTTGCTTCCCGCTTCGCTGCTTGCTCGCTCTCACACCCTTCTCCCCCATCTTCTTGCTTTCTTCCCATCGCTGCCCAGCCGAGTACATAACATCTCCGCTCCTCGCCCCTCTGTTTAACCCTCCTCTCCGTTTCTCCCATACAAGCAAAAACCCATCAACACTATCAACATTTACAAATCCCCCCCTCTCCCCCCTCTTTGTAAATTGTCCGCCCTTTGTTTTTTCGCGTGGACAACTTACAAACTCACACTCACACGCATCGCTCTCCTCTGATTTCACACAGGCGAAGCGACTCATTCTTCTTCTACTTCTTCCTTCTTATTTTACGAGAGAGAGTATACTTGACGTTCCTCGCTCGTGTATTCCATCTTTTTGATAACCCTCCACCTTCTTTATCACAAACACCATTATTTTTTTTGTCCCCTGTATACACCTCTCTTCATACCTTGTTTGAAGAGATATACAACCTTTTGCTTCTTCTTTGGCTTCATTTCTTCTTTGAAAAGAAGCTCTTTTTGGAATAACCACGCCGTTATTCCTCACACCCCCTCACTTTGCGGCACACTCCACCGCATCGCATCACGAGTCCGACCCGTCGTGCAAACAGTTAGTACCACCTCCACCACCACCGCCTTCTTACTACATTTTCTCCTCCTCTGCTGTGGCCTATTCTTTCTGGCCTGTCCTACCCCTTCGACGCCCTGTGCCTTCATCTCCATACACACCGCTCGCTCTTGGACCACCATCGAGACGCTGCCCGCGTCTTATATAACCCCGCTTCGAGACTGTCGTCACAACCTCCCACAAGCTCTTCGCAGCAGCTCGGGGGAACGACTTTCTCGTGGAAGACGATGCACAGCTCCCTCCCGGCCGTCGTCCCGTCACTTGTCACACTCCGGGCCTTTTGGCTGTGGAAGCACACAGCCTGGATATACGAGACGCTTGCTCTCCGACTTTTCACTCACTCACACTTCCACGCACACACGCACACGCGCACGCACATTCACATTCGGCCCACAACATCACTAACCAGCATAAATATTTAGGCATAGACAAGTCCATCTTTCTCGCTTGGACATTCTCTCATCAGAAGAAACAAACACACTTCTACACATCCACACCCACAAAACACAACCATGTCCCCCTTTACCACCAACATGCACCAGTCCCTCTACGACTCGGTAGACACAAAGCACACTGCACAGGCACATGCCTTCTTCGACGACAGCCGTCATCACTACAACGGCCTAGACGACGCCATGTTAGATCATCAACACGGCGGCGGCGGCGGGCCCGACTCGAGCCTCGACATGTCCCCGAACATCATCGACAGCCGGAGAGAGTCGTTGGTCCCCCTCAACGGGACCCCGCTGTTCGAGAACGACGACTGGCACTCGACTGACATGCAGTCCATCCCGTCGAATAACCCTTTCCTCGGCAACGCCGCCACCAACAACCCCTTCCTCAACACCCAGCACACGTCGTACGCCGCTCAGCAGCACGCCTCAGACGCGTGGGCCTTCCCGTCCAACCTCGACGTCGGCGGCGTCATGCACGGCAGTGACTTTGATGTCGGCAGCTCCTCGGTGCTCCGCTCCATGTCTGCTCAGGGTGGCGGCATGCCTCACACTGGCAGCATGTTTGCCGCTGCAGCCGGCAGCATGCAGTCGGATCAGAAGCCGGTCTTGTCGTCGGAGAGCAACGGCAACGGCAGCATCGGCAACGGCCAGACCACGACGTCGGCCGACAAGATTGTCCGGCACCCCAGCCCGGCCATCCGTGCCCACCGTGACGGCATCCGCAAGAAGAATGCCCGCTTCGACATCCCCCCTGAGCGCACTCTCAACAACATTGACCAGCTCATCGCCGAGGCCAAGACGGACAAGGACATCCGCGACCTCAAGGCCCAGAAGCGCCTGCTACGCAATCGCCAGGCCGCCCTCGACTCGCGCCAGCGCAAGAAGCAGCACACGGAGCGCCTCGAGGACGAGAAGAAGCAGTTCACAGCCCTTGTCGGTGACCTCGAGGACGAGATGGGTGACCTGCGCGCCCGCATGGAGCTCCTCTTCCGTGAGAAGCAGGAGTACGCCGAGTGTGTCAGCCGTCTCACCGCCGAGCGCGACGAGCTCATCGTTGCCCACACCAACGAGACGGGTGACCTGCGCAAGAAGATTGCTGTCCTGTCGGACCACGTCCGCCGCCTCGAGCCCGCCCAGCAGCAGCAGCAGCAGCAGCAGGCCCACAACCCCGACTTTGGCATGTACGGCAACGGTATGGACGACATGACTATCACTGGCGGCGCCGCCGGCGCTCCCTGGGACCACTCCACCTTCATTCACGACTACCCCGTCGAGCCTGAGCAGCAGCAGCCCGAGCCCGAGCTCGTGGTCAAGCAGGAGCAGCCCCAGATGGCCATGGTGCCTGCCTCGAGGAAGAATGACTCCGTGTCCGAGAAGACTCCCCAGCAGGGCGGCCTCCTCTTTATGCTCTTCCTCGTTGGTGCCTTTGTCCTCTCCAGCCGGTCTACTCCGTCCATCCCCCGCGTATCCGAGGATGTGCGCGCCGCGTCCGAGTCTCTGCTCGACAAGGTCCTCAAGGACGCGGGCATTGGCGGCAACAGCGCCCAGCAGCAGTCTTCCATGGGTGCCCTCGCCCCCCAGCCGTCGGGCACCTGGTCTAACCCGGCCATGCCGTCCATGTCGGCCTCCGCCGGTGGCGCCGACACGGTCGCTCCCTCGATGCTCGGCGACCTGGGCGACAGCCTCACCCGCCCGACGCAGGAGCAGACCACGGAGCAGCTCTTCAGCCTCACGGCGGCGCAGTACAACGGCATGCACAGCCAAGACTTTATGCAGCACAGCGGGATGCACCACGAGCGCTTTGGCGGACAGCAGGCTCAGGCCCAGCAGGCCCAGCAGGGTCAGCAGCGGAAGACGCTCGCTGACGCCCTTTCTGCCATGCGCGTCACCGAGAAGCAGGACAGCGCCGCGGAGGTATACACCCGGTCGCTCCTCTGGGACCAGATCCCCGGAGACGTGGTGCGCAACTTTGCCAAGATGGTGAACGAGTGCAACGCTGAGCGCGAGGCCATCTAAACGCCTCCCACTCCAGACTTATCATTATCACCACGACTTTGATCGAAACGAAACGATGACGAACTTATGAACTTTCTTAATGAACGACCCTTTCCTTCCTTCTCCTTGACTCTTTCATCTCTTCTTCTTCTCCTTCTTCTTTTCCTTACGAATCCAAGTACATTGTTATCTTCTTCTTTCGAGTACTTTCAGAATTGTTGCTCACGCACTCAACAATTTTCTCTTTTTGATCTTTGATCTCTCTCATGTTTCCTCCGATTTCATCTACTGCTGGAATTAATTATCGAATTAGCAAGCGAGCGAATGTTTTGTTTTTGGATTTTGCTTTTGGATTTCTCTTGTCTCCTATGTCCTTGTGCCCGGCAGAGGCAGATTGCAGCAAACTCGACTCGACCCTTCTCATGTACATTTGGCCTGGGGACCTGTCCAGCCACATACGACTGTTTACGAAATTTTACTACTGACCCGATACACTCATTTTGACACCCATTTCTTTACTTTCTCTTCTTCCTGTCCTTTCCCCTTGGAGGAATGGGACCGAGACTGGCTGGAGTCCTTGACAGGATCGGAAGCTGGCTCGGACTCATACCCATTCCCATTCCGGGAAAGATTTTTGTATACAGTGGTTCTACTATGGCTCTGCGGTCCATTCGTTCATCTTTCCACTTCTTAGCAGAGGATAGGCCATTTTTTGGGGACTCGAGCTTCTGCAGACGTGCGGAGCTTAGCGCCCTTTTTTATATATATCATTATATGTATGACTGATTCTACTGATGATGATTTGAATTTGAGATCCTCCTCATGTTTCCTGATTCTACGTGATGTTGATGTTGGTGTTGATGTGATTAGTAGCATGTGTATAAGTCGCCTCTGTGGGACCACAAGAAGCGGTCAAGACATCGATGTACGCTTTGAAGGCCTCAGCTTAGCAAGGATACGTAAGGGCACAGCCAGACAGGGGTAAGAGTTTTCACAAAGGGCAAGCAGTCCGTCATGTCCGCCTTGCGGTTTTGGGCCCTGTGGATTCCACCGTTGCGAAGTACGAGGACAGGCTGGGTCCTGGGTCCTGGGTCCTGGATCCTGGGTCCTGGATCCCACGATGCGGATCCCACGGGTTGACTGGCTGCACGGCTGCTGCCCCCTCCCCGGATCCGGTCCCAGGCTCCCGCGCCGCGCAACATGCATGCCATGCCGCTGGGCAGAAGGATGTGCACATCTACGGAGACGACGGATACCACAGAGTTTGAAGGACCAAGTACTCGTAAAGATGCCAGATGCTACTGGCAGAAGGGATGCACGCACTGGAGTCTGGAGGACCAAAGTCAAGACGCTACTGGTGGATGGGCTGCATGTATCAGGTCAGGCCAGGCCAGGGTCAGATTTGGGCAGCAATACCACCACCATCCCCTCAGCCTCGCATCCGCACCAGACACTGGCCATCACTCTGCATGGCGGTGCAGCATGTCGGGCCCGTCACTGTGTCACCGGGACGATGATGACCAGTCCCCGGACATGGCATGGCATGGCATGGCATCATGCAGCGCAGGGCGGTGCAGATGGCTGACACGGAAGGAAAGTAAGTGCAAAGGGGGCGCATGCTATGTTTGGACGAGGCTCGCATGTAGCCCGCGCGCGTGCGTGCGTGTGTGATCATGTTGCTCACTACAGACTACTAGTAGTAGCAGTACTACTACTACCTACTACCAGTACCATCACTACTACTACTTAGTACTTATAGAATACATGGATGCAATATCCCAATCCGTCGTGGACCAGCGCCCGCCGCAGAAACATGGGGTATCAGGCTGGGCGTGGGAGGAAACAAGGAGAGCAGAGGAAGCACTACTTCTTCTTCTTGGCTTGCTCGCCCGGTGGGTCGTACTTGGGCTTCCATATCCTGAATTGGGGTTGGGTTAGTCCGAGACTGGGGACGAGACAAGAGGGAGGACTGGAGTCTAGACGTACCAAGAGTTGCCCAACGTCTTGTTTCCATTCTTCTCGGCCAGGCGATAATATCGAGCCGAGGCATGCTGCAAGGCGGCATGTGTCAGTCTATCCCATCAAAGTTGAGTCTTGCATAGATAGGATCTGCGGTCTCACCTTGTCCTTTTTACACCCGTATCCCTCCAGGTAGCACCAACCCACCTCGTTCATGGCATCTACAAACCCGTCACGTCAGTACTCGCATCAAGATCAGGCAACAAGACTGGTCTGGACTCACCTGTATCCCCGAGGTTGGCTGCCGTCTCGTAGTACTGTTTGGCCGCCACGGCATCCTTCTCGATGCCCCATCCGTGGCGGAAGCAGTTGGCCAGCTCGAAGATGGCCAGGACGAGCTCGCCCTTTGCGGCGCCTCCCTTCTTCATCCCGGCCTGCAGGGCCAGCTGCTCGACCGACGAGGCGTTGGACGCCGCCGCAGTCAGGTACCGCACTGCTTGTTCTGGGTTGGGTGTGCACCCCCAGCCGTGTCTGTACACACATGTCAGTCAGTTGACAGAACTCTCTCTCTCCCTGTCCCTTGCCAAGCTCAGGGAAACATACCTGAGTGCAAGCCCGTACAAGACCTGGCTGAGAGGATTGTCCGCCCCGTCCGGGTCGGCCAGTCTGCCAAAGATGGCTGTCGACCGCTCGAGATCGCCTCCCTCATGCAGCCGGATGGCTTCCTGGATGTCGTCGTCGATGTCCTTTGACGAGACGGCATTCTTCCTCCCTGACGCCGAGGGCGAGGTAGGCAGCAAGGGCTGGTTCTGATACTGATGCTGATATTGCCGCTGGCCCTGCTGCTGGTACGGGTTTGGCTGCTGCAGCGGCGACGGCGGCCGGCTGTTGCTCCGCGAGCGCAACTGGTTCTGGTCGGCCAGCATAGTGGCCCGTTTCTCCCACTGCGACTCGTCGACGGCGCCGTCTCCCCCACCGGCACCACCGGCGCCATCCGGGATGAGGGGGATCTCGGGCAGGTCCTGGGGCACGTACTCGGACGAGCGCTGGCGGCTGAGGTGCAGACGCTGAGACAGGCTGCGCGGCCTGGCTCCCTTGGGGCTGCTGCCACCGCCGTCTGATGACCCGCTGCGGGAGCGGCTGCGGGGGCGGAACACGTCGAGGCTGCGGCGCGACTTGTGTTTCTCCTCCTCGGCCGCGGCCATCAGGTAGCCGTGGTCCGGGCGTGGCGGGGCGCCCGGGTCGTTGATGATCTCCTGCGTCGATGTGTCGGACCGCATAAAGACAAACTGCGGTGCGTCGGCCTGCTGGCGCTGCAGGTCATCCCGCTTGCCGAGGGTGTCCCGGAGGCCCATTGTGCGTATACCGGGGAATGATGCTAATAGTACTTCTAGTAGTAGTAGTAGTAGTAGTAGTACCTAGTAGTAGTAGTAGTAGTAGTAGCAGCAAGACCGGCGATTTGAGGGGCACTCGGTACTCGTACTCGATAGGGTGTGTCCGTCAGAACAGGGTTGCGCTATTATATACTGTACAGTCGATACTGCACGCGCATGAGGGTGTATTGACGAGGAAACGAGCCTATGGATGGAACCATGGACGAGTACGAGAGTGCATTTACGAGCCAAAGCCGCCGCGTCTGCTAGCCTTGTCTGTCCGGTTATTTTTGGCAAAGAGGCAGTCACTGTGGCAGTGGTAGTGGCAGTGGCAGTGACAGCTCCTTTGTCCAAACAGCCAAGACTTTATCACCCCTCTTTGCCTCTCTCCATTAACCCCTCGGCCCCTACGAGTACCTACTGATGCTCCGACGTAGTATTGTTGTTACTGCTCTGTTGGTCATCGATCAATGGCGCAATATTACGCCCCAGAAGCCCTAGAGGAGGGGCTGTCATCCAATAGAGGCACACGCCCGAGCCTCGTCGGCGTTTCACGTGGCGCCGCTGACTTACGCACCACTACGAAGCATGGGCGTCTATCGTCGCCTGGCGTCGTCGTCGGCGGCAAAAACTACAGTGACAGACAAGACAGTTAGTTCGCAAGATTATGGCTCACGGCATACAATGTATGCGCATTGCATTGCCTGCTGTTGGCTGTGTGCCAAGCCGGTCTATGGGCCGAGTGCTATATTATTACTTCGTATGGGGCATTCCGGGTGCCAGCTCGTGTTCGGTACTTGTACTTATTACGCGTAAGGCATATCGTTAACCACCACTTGAATCTTATTTCATTTGAACTGTATTATATACTCATATACGTTTTTACTGCTTCTTTCTTTTCTTCATCTTCCTCATCTCCGTTGTGCGTACTGTACTCGATTGTACTGCACGCTCGTCGTATGTGCTCTCACATCTGACGCCCGTAATGTCCTCCTCTCCTATCCTATCCTATCTGAAACCCTCTGTACAGCATACTCTGTAGAGGACCAACGCTATCCTGGGGGATCTTTTTCTTTCTTTCTTTCTTCTTCTTCTTCTTCTTCGGTCGTCGGCATCATCTTCTTCGTCCTCTCTCTCGTCGTGGTCATGACTGTCATAAAGGCTTTCAAGCAAGAAACGTAGATCTGGGGGCCTTCTGCTACGGCTAGCTAGACCAGCCCCATGTCTCATGTCCTCCTCTTCCGATGAGCCCACGCTCCCTTGTCAATACCATACAGTAGCTGGAGGGAAGTGAGAAAAAGGGACAAAGGAGCAAAAGATCCTGGGGGTTAGTGGTTCTAGACAGCAATGAAATCTTGGTGATCTTCAACATCAGAGGCGTCAGAGTCGGCGTCAATGAACTCGGCCACTTCGTCCGAATCCACGTCGTCCGAGTCTCCGAGCGGCTCGTCGTCACTCGACACATCGTCCATGTTCTCGTCGGGATTGCTGTTCTGCCGGCCTCGGAGGACGCTCGCCCTCTCGCGGTGAAGCAGCTTGCAGCCTCGGATATTACAACGTCCCGTGTTGCTGAAGTCGGGGCACTCAAACACGTGGCGCTCCGCGCAATCGGCGCCTTTGGCACAGAAGCCCAGGAGACCAAATGACCTGCACACAGGCGCCGTCGGCGGCGCCTTGGAATGGGTATAGGGGCACTCGGACTCGGCCTTGGCGCAGTGGCCCTTGGCGTAGTGAAGGCAGTTGGGCACGCGTTCTGGGGTCATGTCGTGCGAGAGATCACATGCATCTCCGAGAGCACACTTGCCTTCCTTGAGATATTCCTTGCACAAGGCCACCTTGTTGGGATCGTGCGTGTATCGGCACTGTGGGCCTTTGGGACAAGAGCCTGGATAGCAGTCAGTGGGATGGCTCAAACTAGTAGTATGTGGCAGTCAAAGGGCCTTACCTGAAGATGTAAACATCTTACACAGCTCGTCAATCTTCTTGACATTTCCGGAGCGCCTGCAGTCCGTCAGCATATAAGTCTCCCCGGAGGGGGAGACGTACCGTTGGTCCTTGACAACCCGGTGCACTACCAGGTTGCCTGTCTTTGTCCGGTGGAATTTGACACCGGCAATCACGGTGCTCTTGGGAGTCGGCGACGATGATGCGTTATCTAGGTCACCTGCGGGGTAAGTCGTCGTCGTTGTCTTGGTCATCTCCGTCGTCGCCGCCGAAGCTGAAGCCTTGGGGTCGCGGTGTGGCGACTTACCCGATAGCCTAGCAAGCTTCTTGCCACCGTCGAGAACACGGAAGCGAATGTCGCCAACCATGATCTCGTTGTTGCTTGGCACCGCTCCTGCAGAGCCATGGTTAGCGCTGCTGAAGGTGGACGACGGAGCGCCCGCGGCAGCATGCTGGTGCCGCAGGTACTCGCTCAGGCGCGTCTTCTCCCGCTGCCGCTTGGCCTGCTGCTTCTTCTTCAGCGTCTCCTGGATCGCCTTGGTGCGGTTCTGGCTCTCCTTCTCAAAGACGTTGACGTTGATGAGCTGCCTGTGTCGATCGTTCTTGGTCACCCACCCCGACGCCGGGGTGGCGCTACCGGCGGGGCTCGGGACGGCGGCGGCGGCGGCGTCGCTGCTCGAGGAGGTTGTCGGCGATGCAACCGCATTGTTGAAGTGCAGGGTGCGGTGCTGGTGCTGGTGAGGTCGGCCCCCACGGGGCGGCGGCCGGTGGCCCCGGGTCGGGTAGGGCGCCGAGGCGTATCGGTGGTAGGTGTTGTCTGTGCGCTTCGTCAATATCCCCAGGTCTCTGTCTCTAGGCGGCTCGTGTGGAGTCGTACGGCGCGACTGAGCTGGCTGCTGGTGGTACGCTGCCGGGATAGCTCCAGACTGTTGGTTCTTGCGGCGGTTGATTTGGCCTAGACGCGGGTTGTTAGCTGTGGTCCATCAGCGCGACGAGGACGATGGTGTCGTATCAACGAACCGGCAAGCTGCTCTATGCGAGCCAGAATCTCTCTATCGTCTTCCGGCATGGTTGAAAGACGCGAATATCGCTAATTCACGGGGTTCAAATGTAAAGAGCTGGTATGCAGAGGTGGCGAAATAAAACGGAATAAACAGCGAGAGGTGTTGTAGATTGCGGGTTTGCGAGAGAGATGCCCATGATGATAATCAAGTCCCAGGTTTAGTGGTAATAATAAGCGCGGAGGCGAAAAACGTGGCTTAGTCATGTGGCGCCTCACTCGTGATGATTGGCCAAAGCTTTCTTTGTTGGCGAGGCTGGACTTTCTTGAAGAACGTGAAGCCGCCAAGTCGCCGTCCGACAGCGACAAAGAACATTGACCAAGGTCCTGTTTGCCTGCATTGACTTGCATAATTACGCAAACCTGCCATCTTACATGACTTACTTCCGCCAAAATAACTATTCCTCACCTCGACTTGATTCCTCAAACGGCTTGAGTCAAACAACGCTTCACCGACCGCCGGCCCTCGAGGGTCTCTATATCCAACCATGGCGTCCTGGAACATCCTTGACGACAAGTCCGAGCACGAGCTGCACAAGAACCGGCTGCTAGCCGTGGAAGAGCGCCCCTTCAAGCGAATAAGTAAGAGACTCGCGGCGGCGCCGTCACTCGTGGCAACGGGACGACCATCCAACAGCGACGCCAGCAGCAGCTTGGCCAACACTAAGCAGCTTCGCGAGGACTTTGCCCTCGACTTCGCCACCTTTGACAGCAGCCTAGTGAGGCTGCAGTTCCTGCACGACGCCAACGAGCGGGAGCGCGAGCGGTACCGTGGCGACCAGGAGCGCATCCTGCAGGAGAGTCAGTCGGCGCGCGAGGCCAATGCCCAGCTGCGGGGCCACCTCGAGGGCGCGCGGGCGACGCTCGCACAGCGCAAGCGCTTCGATGACATGGCCGACCGCATCACGTCGAACCAGCGGCTGCGCCCGCGTGACGAGCAGGTCGTCAACCTGGCTAAGCTCGAGGATGAGTGCCGCGAGCTCGAGCGTGAGAGCAGCACCTACAGTCTCACCTGGCGTGAGCGTCGCGACCAGTTCAACCGTATCATGGAGGAGGGTACTCTCCTGCGCAGGCAGATCCGCGATGAGAAGGAAGAGGTCGACCGGCGCGAGGGCATGGACGACGAGGGCGCTGCCGACGACGACGCCGCCGCTGCCGCCGCCGCCGCTTCTGGCCATACACCCCGACCTCACGACACCGACTCCCCAGCCCCGCCTCCGACCATCGAGACCAACAAGGCTGACGGCGAGACGCCCCAGCCATCCTCTTCGCACGGAAACACCCCAGCCAACACCCAGGACAGCACCCATCTCCAGCAGCCGCGCGACGGCCGATCTGCCTCGGTGTCCCGCAGCGGGAGCCGTCACCCTAGCCGGGAGCCTTCGCCTCTGCGTCCCACCAGGGAGACTGAAGACGAGGACATGGCGGATCAAAAGGACTCTGGCCAACAAGGAGACACACCTGGTGACCGCATGGACGTTGATGCATAGACAGAGAAAGAGGGCGGGACAAATGGATCATCGAGCGAGGCGTCTACGTGTATTTTTTTTTCCTGATTCTTTATTCGGTTTGTTTCTTTAGTTCGTAATAATATCATGACACAATTCCCGTTGGGCATTTTGCGCGCGTGTCGCCCTCGCCATCTGCTTTAATTGCTTGCCCGCAGCTTCCAACCGCAGCTTCAATTACTGTCATGCACTCCTCCCTCCCGAGAGCAACTTGATCATCTGCGACGACCACAAAGATCTCTTACAAGCTCCCTCCATTGACAATCTTGGCCTGGTCCAGCACGGCCTGCGCCTGCTCGAGTTCGTTCTCCGACGCCGTCCCAGCCTCCTTACTCGCCGCGGCCTGCTCCTCCAGCTTGGTGACTGCCTGAGCGATGCGGTTTTTGAGCGGCTCAAAGATGGCCTGAGTCTGGTCTACGGCGAGTTTCTGTTGTTCCGGGCACCGTCACGTTAGCTTCCATCTTTCTTTAGAAGACGGGGGAGGGGTTTGTAATAGTGGTGATGGTGATGGTGGTGGTGGTGATGGTGGTAGTAGTAGTAACAGTAGTGGACTGACTTCTTGCTTGAGAATGTACTCATCGTTTCCGTCCTCGCTCCTCTGTCCGGCCTTGATCTTCTCGCTAAGGACCTTGACCCTAGCCTCTTGGTCGACGAGCTCCTTGTGGTATGACAGCTCCTCCTTGAGCAGACGGAGGACGGAGCTGGTAGCGATGGCGAGTTGGGAAGGGGGAGGCATCTTGATGTGTTTGACGGGACGTTAAAAAAAAAGAGGGAGAGCGTAGAAAGAAGACACAAAGTAGAAGATGAAGAGAGAATAGAAGCTCTTTTGGTTTTTGTTTTGATTTGGGAAAGGGAGCCTGTTGACTACTCGGTTCAAACGAAACAGGTTGGCTGTCTGGGACAATGTGACGAAAAGGTTCTGTCCGGCTCCATGGATTGACAAAGGACAGGCAAAGCCAGACAGGTCCCACCGCCAGGAGCAACAAATGAGATCATCAGCGCGGTTTCCCTTGGCGGGGCAATTGCCTGTCTGGTCCGTCTGTCTCGTCCACCCGGCCCCTCCCTCACCTCCCCCCGAACTCCAAAGCTCCCCCGCCAGGGCCGGACCAACACGGGACTGCGCTGCTGCCTGTCAACCTGTCACTCCATTCAATGTCACCTTGCCTACGAAACAGACGGGTTGTTGAAGTCCTTGGCCTACTACTAATACTACTAACTACTAATAGCCTGCATTACCAAAAATACGCGTCAGACTCGCGTCCACGGTGACCAAACGAATGGTGACTGTCGTCATATTCATCGTGCAGTCCCCTCCCTGCATGTGACATCAATACACTCATTCACTCACGCACTCGTACTCGTATCCAAGCCAAGGCAAGGTCCAGCGGAAAGGACAGGCAAATACTTTGGGTATTCGTCTACCTACATGTCTAAAATGCTCAACTAATAAGAAATAATAAGGACTACTACGGCCTCCAAGCCCAGACAACGTCAAAAAGTACAATCCGCAGACGTGACAATCAGAAAGAGAAAAGGAAAAAAGAGATGCCTCTGTCGCAGATAGAGGTATTTGCCTCCACAGCAGAGGGTGAAAGTGAAGAAAGCAGTAGAAAGTAGAAAGTCGTACAGAGGCCCTTCACCAGTCCATTGATCCAACGTAATTCAAGCAAAAAGACAACAAACAAACAAAACCCTTTTACCTCCATCTCCCAAAGTTTCTTACCGTAGTAGTTTTCCCACCGCCAAAGACATTTGCAATGGTATCATCTTGTAAATTCAACTCCTTCAACGCCGACGGGACAGCCTCGGGCCCACAGACGTGCTGAGGGAAAGAGGTAGGCCGTGTTTTATCCCATAAATGACAGACCAGATGCTCCTCCCTACGCACCGACGGCCACAGCGGGGGCGGTGGTCGCCGGGCGCTCGGGTTGATCACCCTCGGCCTCGGCCTCAGCCTGGTCCTGGTTGGCAATCTCACCGCCGGCCTCGCGCTCGGCCCAGCTGCCCCAGAGGGCGGGCTTGCCGCGCACGCGGATGGGGGCACCCAGATCTGAGCCCTGCTCCACCTTGATGGCGTCCTTGGTGGCCAGCACGAGGCACTCGAAGAACATCTTGGTCGCCTCAGCCTTGGTCGCCCGCTTCTCGGGCAGCAGGTCCTGGAACACGACTGACTTCTCCTTCCTCTTGCGCTCGCTCGTGGCTGCCTCAGCGCCGAACAGGTCACGGAGAACGTGCACGGCGTGCTTGGTGCCGAGGGACACAGGCTCGTCGTCTTCGGCAGCCTGCGTGGCGTTGGGCAGGTTGCTCTCGTCGAAGCCGGGGAGGCCGCTGCCGCCCTCGTAGTCGGAGCCGGCATCGCCTGCCTCGCCGGCGGGGATCTGCACCAGGCTACCGTCACCGGCAATGCTCTGGTTCGCGGCGCCCAGGCCCTGGCCTGCAGCAAGAACCGTCTCGTCCTCATCCTCGTCGAGCTCCAGGCGGGGAGACTTGACGTTGCCCTGCTCACTGTCGACGTCGGCAATGCCACTGTCGCGCTTGCGCTTGAGCTCGTGCGTGCTACGGACCGTGTCGAGAGACAGCATGCCGCGTAGTTCGGGAGCCCAGCCCATGCCGCGGCCGTCCATAAGGACCGACGACACGAAGCCACCCGAACGCTGAAGATCCATGAGCGTGAGAAGGAAGGGGTCGCTAGGGAGGAAGGTGGTGTCGCGGACGATGTTGGTGTGGTCAATCTGCTGCTGCTTGATGTGGTTGCTCGACAGCGTCGTCTCGTCGTCGGGCATCAGCAGTTTCTGCTTCTTGGCACGGTTTGCCGGGCGGCGGACAAGAGTCGTCTCGGTCTCGTCCTCGGGCTCGTACATGTCCGTCTGGCGGCGGCTGGTGAAGTCGGCCTCGACTTCACGGGCAAAGGCTTCATCAATGTCGGACAGTGGCGACTCGGAAATCCTCGCCCGGTTGAGCTCGGGAGCAGCCGTCATCTGAGGTACGGCAGACTGGTCGCCGGCGTTAAAGTCAAAGTCATCGTCGCCCATGGGGATATCACCGTCATTGTCGGCAATCCTCAGACCCTCGTCGCCAAAGTCGGGGTTCAATGACATCTCCCTGTCACCGTCCTTTTGTCTCAGGCCGGCGCCAAAGTCACTGAAGATGTCATCCTCGACAGGGCGCGCATCGGGTGCGTCACGACCGATTTCCTGAACCGTCGTGTCGTCGAGACCGAAGTCGAGGTCGAGCTCTAGGTCGTCCATGTTGCCGAGCGTCTCCTCCTCAATGGGGTTGTGCAGGAACTGACTGTTGTCAAAATCCTCCTGGAGGTTAATGTCGCGGTTACTGACACGTCCCTTGCGGCCAACCGGCGTGGCGGTGACATCCTCGGGTTGCGTGAGAAGCCATGAGGCATCCGGGGGTGGCGGGAGATCCAGGTTGTCGTATGGTGTGATGCGGTCGGGAAGCAGCAGGGCTTCTCGGTTGGGTGCCAGGCTGGCAGCCATGTCGTTGTTTCCTGAGGAGCGGAAGGCCTAGAAGTCGGTCAGTACGAAGTTGGGGCATTGGGCGTCACAAAACGACGCGAGCAAGGGGGAGGGGAGAGGGTGGAGAGGAGGCATACCATCTTGATCTTCATCATGGCTTCATTGCAGTCATCCAAAAGGTAGCGCGTCTTGCGCTGGTATATCCTGACGACACCTAGCAAGAGCTGTGAACTAAGACGTAGCGCGAGAGGCGCGTGCGTGGGCTTGATGATCTCCTCGACACTGTCCGTCACGTTTGACTGCAGGACGGAATTCTTGGAGAGCTTGCGTTCAATGTTGGCCGACAGCCAGACGCGGGCCAGCGGCCCGCTCTTCTGGAGAAGCGTCTCTGAATAGAACATTGTGAAGGTGGTTGATGTGGCGGAGAATGTGGTATGGGTGTACTGTGTCCAGTCGCGCCAAAGAGGCCCCCGAGGATCGCGGCCGTGTTATCGTGACAATAACACACTGCTTAGTCCCAGGAGTTAATGGGTAAGGGAGGGAAGAGCGGAAAAAGTCAAATGGCAGAGTGCCCAGGAAAACGCGAGCAATGCCAAATTGGTGGTGTTGTGGGTGGTGTGATGACGGACGGCGGGTGCGAGGAGCGTGAGAGCGCGTGCGGAGTGTGGGTCGACGAGCGGCCGGGTAAACAAGCGCAATGCCAGCGGACAGCTTTCACGCGCCACGGGTCGAGGTCGCGATCATGAAGTCAGCAGAGGCGAGAGCTAAAAAAGAGATGACCGCAGAGCGAGAAGATTGCGAGCTATCGTATGTGCGTGCGAGTGTGCGAGTGCCCGAAGCGAGGGGTGGGCGGTGATGTTGCGCGTAAAATGAAGGCTGCTGGGACGACGGAGATGGAGAGATGCGAGCGGTAGAAGGGGAAATTTGTTGGCGGGGGACCTGCTTGGGGGGATTGCTAAAGGCGTCGCGGGTCGCCCGAGGGAAAATCGAGTGGCTGGGGTCTGGTGGCTTTGGCTCTTTCGTTCCTTCCTACTAGTAGGTCTGATGCGGTTGCGTGGCTAAGCCGGAGGCCCGGTACGTTAGTCATCGACCCTGGTTTCAGTGGACTTAGTGGGCGGACACGCTGTACAGTCGCTGTAATCGTACCTGAACGCCTGCGGTACCCTCCATGCCACCTGCTGCACCACGTCTCCCGTGAGACGGCACTAGGCGCTAGCCCTAACCGGGCAAGAGCTGGACTCGCCCGGAGGAGGCTAATTCCGGTTCCGGGCTCGTAACTAGACAACTATTCGTACCTAGTAGTAGACTCACGCCATTCCAGTTCTCCAAACAGCCTTCTGTGCCTGTTGGCACGACGTACTCGGTACTAGTACTCTGTACATGTATATAGTCAACGCCTAGGAGTATTACTACTAGTAGTACGGAGTAGTAGCACTATTAGTGACCTCTGGGCACGATATCATTGAAGCCACAGCATGGCATTGGATATCCATGCACACCTTGACGTGCTGGCAACGCTTTCGCTGCAATGCTGCTCAACGGCGACCCGCCAGTAGCCAACATGGCCCGTGCTTTCCTGGCAAATTGATAGTGACGCTCTGTCCAGGTACGAACAGCAGTCGCGATGAGCCACTCGATATGAACGCGTGAGATGGGTAAGGAGGGAAGAAGAAGCACCATGGCATACGAGTCGTACACAGAGTGGCACGACCACGTACTGATATCCTACAGTCAATCCGCAATCCGCTACAGGCGTACGAAGATATATATTAATATAAGGTCTTCTACGAGGTATTAATAGTACTGCGCCTGAGTATAACATCATGCCCGCTGCTATTTACGGATATTACAGCTCATTATTCCGCATTATAGCCGTTGGCCCGTTGCTGGCCTCAACTGAGCCACAACGCACCCACGGGCTCTCAAGTGGCCCCAAGCGGCTGGGCATCGGACCGTCGTCCACTGATACGCCCACTGGCCCGCCCGCACAGCTGCCCACCGCCCACCGCCCGAGAGCCCAGCTCGAGGTGCTGCTGTGCTGCATCACTGCTCAGGGCCCAGGGGGCACCCAAAACGTTCTAGCGCATCTGCCAAGACCCCTAAGATACAGACTTTCGTACAAGCATCTCTGGGGGAGAAGACACGCTTCATCCGACACGTTCCACGGAGGCGATTACGACTACGCACAAAGTCACAGACACGCCGGTGACACCACCTCTCATCGATAAACCCTGTCCCCTGTTTTCCGATGCCCTTCCTTGAAAATATGCACGGACAATAAACTTTCCATCATCATCACATTCATTCTTCTCTTTCCTTTATCCCTATACTGCAAACCGCCGACCTCCCGCTTCCCGTCCACTGGGCCCCCCCTTTGGCCCCAACCCGTCCATGCTTCTTCCATGATTCTTCCTTCGACTTAATCATTGCCGCATGATACGATGCAGCTACCATGGCCTGGGCGCGGAGACGATAGTTCTCTCCTCCCGACCTCTTCCAACACTCCCACAATCACCGGCTTGACTAGTGAAGCTTCCGACTTCGCCGACAGACCCCCGTCGCGACCACGCCATGCGCGAACCACTTCAGCCCATGCTCGCGTGAGTACAAGCCGGCTAGCCGCCAATGCGACGGCTTCCAGACGATGACCTCAGGCCAAGAGCCCGATCGAAAATATAAAGGAAATATTCTAACAGAGAACCATAATCTAGAACGTGGCAGATGAGTTCGCCCACATGACCCCGAGCGAGGCTGCGGCCCACCTGCGAACCTCGTTGACACGCGGCCTTCACCCCAACGAAGCCATGAGGCGACTCAGCGAACATGGCCTCAACGAGATCCCACACGAAGAGCCCGAGCCGTTATGGCTGCGCTTCATCAAACAGTTCCAGGAGCCCCTGATCCTCTTACTCCTCGCCTCGGCCGGCATGTCCGTCCTGGTCGGCAACATGGACGACGCTGTCAGCATCGCCGTCGCCGTCACCATTGTCGTCTCGGTGGGCTTCGTCCAAGAATACCGATCCGAGAAGTCGATTGAGGCTCTCAACCACCTAGTCCCAAACCACGCGCATGTCTTCCGTGGCACCTCCAGCAAGCCCACCGTAATCCCCAACTCGCCCGCCTGGCCGGCTCCTGGTGACGCTGTGCCGGACCGTGCCCCTACTCCGGGCACCGCTTTTCCCGACGACGATGATTTGGATGCTGCCTCGACCAAGACTATGGCTTCGCAGCTTGTCCCTGGCGACCTCGTGCTCTTCACCACGGGTGACCGAATTCCTGCAGACGTCAGAGTCACCAAAGCCAGTGACCTGACCATTGACGGCTCTAACCTAACTGGCGAGACAGAGCCTGTCAGGGTGGGTGCTGAGGCGCGCACACGGAGAATTGACTCGTATGGCCTCGTTCCCCAGCGCAGCAACAACGCGTCCCTGTCCCCGACAACTGAGCATGGGCGCTCTGGGACCGGCGAGAACGTCGCATACATGGGCACCTTGGTCAAATCGGGCTATGGCCAGGGCATCGTCTTTGCCACGGGTGGAAGCACCCACTTTGGTACCATTGCCACCAGCGTGTCGGGCACAGAGAGCCCGAGGTCGCCACTCCAGCACTCCATGGACGAGCTTGGCTCACAGCTGAGCAAGGCATCGTTCGTCGTCATTGGGCTCATCTCCGTGGTTGGATGGCTACAGGGAAAGAAGCTGCTCGAAATATTCACCATCTCCATCTCGCTCGCCGTCGCTGCCATCCCCGAAGGTCTGCCCATTATTGTCACCGTGACCTTGGCACTGGGCGTGCACCGCATGGCTCGGCACAATGCCATTGTGCGTCGGATGCCCAAGGTTGAGACGCTTGGCTCTGTCAATGTCGTGTGCACTGACAAGACTGGTAGGTGGAACCGTCAGGCATCATGAGATGATGGTGGACCCTTTGTACTGACTTGACTTCTCTTCCCAGGCACCCTGACTACCAACCACATGGCGACAGTCAAGATGTGGTACTTTGGAGTCCAAGACGCTGTCGACATTGGCTCTGATGATGACACTTCGGAGAAGGAACCAACCCAAGCTGGCCTCCGGATCCTTCGCATTGGCAACATTGCCAACAACGCACGCCTAGCGCAAAAATTTACCGAGAATGGCGCGGCAGCGACCGCCGTGCTGTCGTCAACCATCAACCGTGGCGATGCTAACACGCACACGCGATGGGTCGGCCAGCCCACGGATGTGGCCATGCTTGACCTCCTGGATAAATATGGGGAGCATGACGTTCGTGAGTCTATTGGACCTCGTGTGAACGAAGTGCCCTTCAGCTCTGAGCGCAAGTGGATGGGCGTCACCATTGGCTCCGAAGCCAAGAACGACAAGGAGTATGCGTACGTGAAAGGGTCCATTGAGAAGGTACTCGCGGCGTGTGACACCTACGTGGACAGCGAGGGACGCGAGGTTGTTCTCGACTCCGCTCGTCGGCAGGAGGCTCTGCGCTCCGCCGAGCAGATTGCCACCCAGGGTCTCCGAGTGATTGCTTTCGCCAGCGGACCGGTCAAGTCCAAGACAAAGTCTATGTCTAGCCGTAGCGGCAGCAGCACCCCGCAGTCCCCTGTCATCTCGGAGGACTCGTACAGGGGTCTCTCCTTCTCCGGGTTGGTCGGCATGAGCGACCCTCCCAGACCTGGCGTCGGCCGCTCCATCAAGAGGCTGATGAGGGGAGGCGTCAAGGTCATCATGATTACCGGCGACGCCGAGATGACTGCTCTTGCCATTGGCAAGCAGCTCGGCATGAACATTGCAATTCCCAGCGCACACGGAAAGGGCCAGTCGACTGTCAAGCCTGTCCTGACCGGAGACCAGATTGACGAGCTATCCGAGTTTGACCTTGCCCAAGCCATGGAGCACACCACCATCTTTGCCCGCACGAACCCCGACCACAAGCTGAAAATTATCCGCGCCCTGCAGTCCCGCGGGGACATTGTGGCTATGACGGGCGATGGTGTCAACGATGCGCCCGCGCTCAAGAAGGCTGACATTGGCATCTCCATGGGCCGCCACGGTACCGACGTCGCCAAGGAGGCTTCCGACATGATTCTGACCGACGACGACTTTTCCACCATCCTCCGCGCCATCGAGGAGGGCAAGGGTATCTTCAACAACATCCAGAACTTCCTCACGTTCCAGCTCAGCACGAGCGCGGCCAGTCTGGGTCTCGTCTTCTTCTGCACCTGTCTTGGGTTTAAGAATCCACTCAATGCCATGCAGATTCTTTGGATCAGTAAGTTATCCTGAGCCTGGGGGAGATATCGAAGCCAGATCACAAATAGATGTTGGAATGCTAACAATAATGACTATAGACATCATCATGGATGGCCCTCCGGCGCAGTCCCTGGGCGTCGAGAAGGTCGATCCAGACGTCATGAACAGGCCACCCAGGAGACGCAACGACCCGGTCCTCACCAAATCTCTCATTACGCGTGTCCTCACTTCGGCGGCGATCATTATGGTAGGCACCATGTTTGTCTACAGCCGCGAGATGCTGGATGGCCAGGTATCAAGGCGCGACACAACCATGACGTTCACGTGCTTTGTCTTCTTCGACATGTTCAACGCGCTCGCTTGCCGATCCGAGTCCAAGTCTGTGCTGAAGGGCGAGGTCGGCCTCGTGTCCAATAACCTCTTCAACTGGGCGGTCTCTCTCAGCGTCATCTGCCAGCTTCTGGTTGTCTACTTCCCCTGGTTGCAGTCGACCTTCCAGACCGAAGGCGTGAGCTTCTTTGACCTGGTGCGCCTCGTCATCCTATGCAGCACCGTCTTCTTTGCCGACGAGCTGAGGAAACACCTAAAATATGGAGCCAGGCGGTTGAGTACAGGCTACAGCCAGGCAGTGTAGGGAATATAGCAGGATAACGAAAGGCGAACAAAAGAAGATAGTTTTGGGTAGGGTTGTATGTTTCCCCCTTTTTATAATACTACAGAATCATTATTACTAGTAGCCTTGGGAGGTTTCGCTCCTTTCCTTTGTCTGATACCTTTAATGGAAGGCGGTTAGGACATAGTAGTACATTAGTAGTAGTATTGGAGGTATCGCGGGAGAGACAAGAGTCTCGGGCTACAACGTGAGGTGCATCATGGACTGCATAGCGACTGTAATATCATGGCAACAAAAATAGAGACAGAATATGTATTGTTTTTTTTTCCTTTCTTGCCAAAAGCTACGAATCCTAGCATTGATCCCCCGTGTTGGCGTAGTAGAGTTTGGTTGGTGCGTGGGTGCTCGTACTAGGGATCAAGGTATTAGAGTGATGTGGCAGAATTACTAGCTGCGCTGGCCACAGGGAGACCAGACAGTCATTGAATCTTATGGGTCCCAACCAACGTCACGTCGTCCACGCAACCCAAACATCCACCACACCGAGCCAGCGACTGCAAGCGAACGAAAAGAGACATTGAAAGGGCTCGGAGTGCGCAAGGCAGCTATGAACCTCCCGGTATAGCCAAAGTTCACCGCCCAATGTCTGCTCTTCCAAGCGGCGGCCGCCGCGACAACGGGGCCGCCGCCGTCGCACCACTGCCACCACTACCGACAACGCCTTTGATGGGTGCAGCCAGCACCAACGGCGGCGGCGGCAGCGGCACGGCGAACACATCAACCAACACGAGAACGACGTCAGAGCTGGACAATTCCACGAGCGAGACGGAGCTGCGGGCGGCGCTGGCAGGCCTGCACACGCGGGAGAGTACCATGACGAAGCGGCTGGACACACTGGTGTCGTCGGCGGGGGAGCTGTCGCGAGACATGGGCCGGCTGGACCTGCTGCGCGCAGGCCTGGGCGCGCAGGTGATATCGGCCCGTGCGGTGGGCAACGAGATGCTCTCAGGGGCCGCGGACACGGCGGGCTCACTGAGCGACCGGGTCAAGGAGCTGGACCTGGAGAAGTCGCGGGTCGAGGAAACACTGCGGGTAGTGGAGCAAGTGGCGGAGCTGAAAGCATGCGTGCATGGCGTGGTAGGGTCCATGGGCGCGCCGCAGGACTGGGAAGCTGCCGCGGGGTACCTGGACCGGGCGAGTCGCGTGCCCGAGAGCATCGCGCGGGGCGCCTTTGCAGCCGCCATCGTGCCCAGCGTCGAGGTCCCCGACCCGCCGTGGATCACACTCGAGGACTCCCGCGAGTCGCTGTGCGGACTGTTCCTGCGCGAGTTTGACCGTGCCGCCTCCGAGGGTGACGGCACAAAGGTTACCCGCTTCTTCAAGCTGTTTCCTCTCATCGGCCGCACCGACACGGGTCTCGATGTGTACGGCCGCTACGTCTGCCAGGGTGTCGCCGGCACGGCCAGGGCCACCCTCAAGGACGCCGCCCTGGGAGCCGCCGCCCGCAAGGAAGGCTTCTTCTACGCAAACGCCCTCACCAAGCTGTTCGAGCACATTGCACAGATCGTCGAGGGCCATGGAGGGCTCGTCGAGCGTCACTACGGCCAGGGCAAGATGATCCGCGTCATTGCCCGCCTCCAGACCGAGGCAGACGTCCAGGGCGGCATCATCCTCGACACCTGGAGCGACGACCGTAACATTGACAGGCGCCTCACCGACGTCAAGAGCTACCCCTTCAGCTTCCTCGTCCAGAGCTTCCTACCCCAGCCCCCCGGCGGCAGGGGTCCCGTCGGAGGCGCTGGTGGGCCTCAGAGGACGACGAACTCGCCTGCCCAAGGGGGTGGATACAACAACGGCGACCCCCGTGCTAGTGAAGATGAGGGCGTCAACATGAAGGAGGTCGATGGCCTACTCACAGAAATCGCCATCATGCTCGGCCGCTGGTCGCTGTACACGCGGTTCCTGGCTGGCAAATGCATTGTACGTTCCACACCTTCACGAAACGCCAAGCGGCAAATATTAAAGAAGAAGGGAGAGCTAACGGTTTGTGTAATACCATGCAGGACCCCAATACTCAAGATGATACACCGCTCACAGTGCCCGAAATGCTCATCAAATCCAATCTATATCGCAAGGTCACAGGCAAGCTAGTCAGCCCCTACAATGTCATGACCACCTTCTTCTTCCGACGCTCAGTCGAGAAGGCCTTCCAACTGGACGAGTACCCGAGCGGGTTGTCACTCAGTCTGCACAAGCCTATTGAAGGCAACACTCCCTTCATCATTCTAGCCGTCGACGATGTCATGTACATTGTCAACGCGGTGGTGCAGAAGTCGATATCGACATCGCAGCGGGACATTATGGCGTCGGTGGTGCCGAGTATCGGGCGGGTGCTGACGTCGGACTTCGTGGGCATGGTCCAGCGCAAGATGCGCGACGAGTCGTACCCCAAGCCCGTGGTGCAGGGCGGTTTCCCCCCCGAAGACAAGATCATCCAGTTCATTGTGCTCATCAACAGCCTAGACATGGCCAACGAGTATCTGACGCGCATCATCCGCGTGCAGACGGAGACGGTGGATGGCATGCCGCAGGGCTACCAGCAACAGACGCCCGTGGAGAAGTCATTCCCGTTCGAGCGCGACGTGTCATTTGTCGTCAACGCCCTGACGACGATGCAGACGACATTTGTCAGCAAGACGACAGAGCTCCTCAACGAGGGCATCCAGGTGCTCTTCAACATGGTGGTCAAGGCCCGCCTGCGGCCCGTCTTGTCCGACACGTTCCGCGACGCCGACTACACCATGACCGAGGACGAGATTGCCGATCTGGCCCGTCAGAACGACGAGGACGAGGCCGACCTGCTAGAGCAGGTGCCCCGCCGCTTCGAGCACGGCTGGGACCAGCTCATGAAGTCTATTGCCCGCCTCATGACACCCGGCACCTACGCCACCCTCCTCGACATAACGGCTCGCTACCTGTCCAAGGTACTCGAGAAGCGCATCCTCAGCTATGGCGGCAGGACCAACCCCTACGGTACCATCCGCATCGAGAGGGATTTTACCGCCATGGTCAACACTGTCTCCCAGGACAACTATATGGTCCGTGAGGCCTTTTCCAAGGTCACACAGCTGCTCATGGTGGCAAACATGGAGGACGATGAGTGGGACGAAATTGTCGCCCTAGGCGAGGAGGATGGCATCGATTGGGTCATAACGGACGACGAGAAGAAGAAGGCAAGAGGGTTAACCAGAATCTTATAGACAAGGCAAGGAATAAATATGAAAAGTGGAAGAAAGGCTAGTTGGCACCTCTGGGAAACCAGGATGAAAAGAGAAAGAGAGGGGGTGGGGGGGCATTCTATAGCGATTTTGTTATCTGAGCCCAATGAGGCATATGGTTCCGCATAGCTTGGTGCTCTTTCATGCTTTTTCCCTCAACGTGGTTCGTGTCTTGTTATTTTAGCAAAATAAATAACAAGCCCTGATTCTAAATAATGGCTTGCTTGTCTGGTAAATCTCGTCAATACGATGCTAGTATAATGGATGTTACATCTATGTGGTGTTGAAGCTGTCGCGGAGGCAGATGGAAAGGGGTTCCACAGCTGACAGCGGGTGAGGTGAGTGGCGAGTCAAATGGGTGAAGGCAGCCATGAAATTTTCAATGAGTCAAACCACGACCATAAAAGCTCATCCCCGCGCACGAACGCACACTCACACATAGTCTCCACGCTTATTCATTCCATCTATGAACCCTTTATCTTTTCGCCAGACATATAAACTACTGAACCAAGCCTCGTTCCTGGGCCGACATACGCTTCGCCCGCTGTTCTCGAGCGCCGCTGCCGCCGCTGCAGCATCTCGACTTACATCATCGACGACAAGGTCGCATATAAGGCCTCCACCCGCCGCCATGGAGACGCGCATCGTCGGAATCCCCGGTGGGAACCATCTGGGCCGCCCCGCAGAAGAACTGCGGTCAATAGAGCACTGGAACATTGAGAAGCAGCTACCCCCTGGAAACGAGGAGGCACTCAGGAGACTGCGGGAAGCAGCAGACCACCTGCGCACGAGCGACACGCCCGTGGGGTTCCCTACGGAGACAGTGTACGGTCTCGGAGCTGACGCGACGAGGAGCTCTTCCGTCAGGGGTATCTATACGGCCAAGGGCCGACCGTCGGATAACCCCCTCATTATCCATGTGCCTGACCTAGAGATGCTGCGCGGGCTGATGCCGAAGCAGAGCTCCACTGGAAAGGAGGGAGAGGGGGATGACCCGCTACCACCGCGCTACAAGGCTCTCATCGATCGCTTCTGGCCAGGCCCCCTGACCATCCTACTGCCCAACGCGACACCATCCAAGCTGGCGCCCGAGGTGACGGCCGGCCTCGCGACGTTTGGCGTCAGGATGCCTTCGACCCCACTGGCCCGTACCCTTATCAAGCTGGCTGGCGTGCCGCTGGCGGCGCCCTCGGCCAACGCCTCCACCAAGCCTTCCCCCACGACGGCCCAGCACGTCCTGCATGACCTCAACGGGCGCATAGAGCTTATCCTCGACGGAGGAGCCTGCTCCGTCGGTGTGGAGAGCACCGTCGTCGACGGCCTGTGCGACCCTCCCGCCGTGCTGCGCCCCGGTGGTGTCGGCATAGACGACATCAGGAGCTGCCCTGGGTGGGAGGGCGTCGTTAAGGCGTACAAGGATCACGCCGACGAGGGCAAGTCAGCCCCGAGGGCGCCGGGCATGAAGTACAAGCATTACAGCCCCAAAGCCAGGGTGGTTCTGTACGAATCATCGCTGGCAGGAGAGGGACTCGCTCCAGCGGACGTCGAGATGGCGCGCACAATGGAGGGCGCTGCTGGGGCTGCTCGCAAGATTGGTGTCATCCGCACCCAACGCTGGAAGAAGGCCGCTGCTGGGCTGAATAGCGACGACCTCCGCCGCGCAGCTAGCGACAAGACTGGGCAGGATGACGAGGCGCAGCCGGCAACCTCCTACAATGTGCTGGAGGGTCACCTCGTCGGTGACAAGGGCGAGGTCATCGGGGATGTTCTGGACATTGATCTTGGCAAGGACACGAGGGGCATAGCGCAGGGCCTGTTTTCGGCACTCAGGGAGCTCGACCTACGGGGCGCAGATCTCATTTTCGTCGACGGCATAGAAGATGAGCTGGACATTGCCGGGGCCGTCATGAACCGTCTCCGCAAAGCAGCATCCGAGATTCGGAGGTGAAAGGAACGGTACAGCAAAGCATAGACAACGACTACTAGAGAGAGAGAGAGCGAGATGCAGAAAGATGACAAGATAGACTCATAATACCCTTTATGCTAAAACACAACCCACAAGTGGACCTTTCTTTGTACAGTCCCTCTGGTGTCTTTTGTTTCCGGCCCCCGGTCCCCTTTTCCCGATAGGCTTTTGTTATAAAAGGTGCGCTCTAAACAAATTCATCAACGACAAACACAAGCAAGCCCCCACATTACAGACCCTGTCGCAACCAGTCGGCCAGCTTGGATTTACCCAGCTGGGCAAGGTTGTTGACGCCCTGTTCGCTGAGGTCGATGCGGCCGGTGGGGAGATCTTGGCTGGGAGCCTTGCTGACACGCTGGACGATAATGGTGGGGTCCGTCTCAAGAATGATGCCGTCGTCGACAATTTCGTCAATGGCGAGGGAAACGAGGTCGTAATTCTCGATAATGGTGCGCTTGTCGACGGATTGCCTGTTACATCATTCCCTGGTTAGCAAGCAAGCATCTCGAGGGGTGGGCAGCGGATGCGATGCGCTCCCCCTCAGCCGAAAAGGTTAACGGAACGTACTTGAACAGCAAATGTAGCGAATCCCTAAGAGCCAGGATTGTGTTGTAAAGCAGAACCTCGTTCTCATCGACACTCCCAACAACGTAGATCATGACATCGGACTCGAGCTTGTACAGGACGATACGGTTGTCGTACAAGATGATGTCGCCCGTCTGCTTGGCCGTCTTGTCAATCAGGCCCTTCTCAAAGGCCTTTTGCGACTTGGGGTCGGAGTAAGGGTTGCCCTCGGCGTGGCCGGATCCTAAAATATTTCTCTTGTTAGTCGCAACAAGCTCTGCCTCTCTCATGAGGTGTCACCCTCTCTCGTTCCTCCTCCCAGGGGATAATGGCGGAGTAGACTGGGGGGGTTATCTCACCATGGGGCGCGGTGTGCGGGGCGGAATAGTACTTGGAAAAGATGCGCGAGCCGTCGTCCGTACTCAGGATGAGGATGGCCTGCACCGAGAAGAGGGACATTCCAGGAGACATGGTTGCGGTTCGGATTTGTGAGGTTGTGGTTCTAGAGGACAGTCAATCACTAGGAAAGCCCACGACGTCGCCAATGGTCTCCAAATGGCCCCTCCAGATGTTCGCCTAGCAGCTCAGAGTGGCCAGCACAGCAAACCTTGGGAAATCGATCGGGGCTCGGCTCAACGGTTTTCCCGGCTCTGAGCTCTCGCGTGTGCACGGGCCACTCCGTCCTTTTACGCGTCCAGAAAACCACTTTACGCGTCCCCACTGCCCTTTTTACGCGCCCCCCTCCCCCTTGCTCCAATCCCTTCCCCTCCCCTCGATATCGACAATTTTCCCCATCGTGCATACCCGTCCATCACCATTTCTTTCCAACGCCTGATCACCACATTCTTGAATCAGTGAGTGATAACAAGGAAGAAACCGCACATATCAAACAACATGTCGTCCCCAGCGCGCCGGCAGGGCAGTACGCCCCGTCGGTCAGGCCGCCAGGCCGAGTCCAATACACCGCAGCAGGGCTCACAGTTGGCCGCTTCGAGCCCCCTCTTCTTCCAGTCGTCGCCTGCTCCGACCCCCGATAACCAGGTTTCCTCGCCGCTGCGCCAGATGAGCAACAGCCAAGACACCTCGCAAGGCCGCAGTGGCCCCCTGCCTCCCAGCTCGCCTCTCCAGATGTCCGACTCCCAGGAGACCCCCAATGACGGCGACAGGACACCAAGGGCCAGTGGCATGATCGGAGGTGAGTTGATACCAAGTCACCATGGCATTGAACCAAACGGGAACGTTGCGCGACTAACAGACATTGTTTTTTAAAAGAATCTTCCCCTGTTCGCTATGAACCCAGCTCCAGCCCAGGCCGCTCCCTGCGAGGCCCGCATTCAGACCTGCGCAGCGAGAGCAGCGGACTCTTCCTTGGCTCTCAGAGGAGTCCCGCCAGGTATAGCCGTGGTGATATCGGGTCTGACTTCGTGGGGACGCCTCGTCTGCCGTCTCGCCGTGTACTCGTCGATGATACGGGCCGTGTCGTCCAGGAGGGCGATGTCCCTGGATCTGACGCCCCCTCCTTCTCCAACAGGGACCCCAACACATCCGAGGCCGATGCGCTTGGAGGCACTGATAACGCCTTGGTCTGGGGTACCACCATCTCCGTCCGCGACAACCTGCTCATCTTCCGGGACTTCCTCCGCAACTTCACCCTCAAGTACCGTCTGTACCGGGATGGCATTTCCGACGAGGAGATTCGCGACATGCCTATTGCCGAGACCAAGGTCTATATGGAGGCGATGGAGAATATGCTTCTCCTGGGCGAGGAGAGGCTCTACCTCGACATCCGCGACCTGAGCCTGTACCCGCCCACCAAGAAGATGTACCACCAGCTCCTGGCCTACCCCGTCGACATGCTGCCCATCCTCGACCAGGCTCTGAAGGACAGCATGAACGAGCTGGCTGTGGCGGAGGACAACAAGAACCGCTCTCAGACCGGCGCCAGTGCATCCCACCCGTCCAATGGACCAAGGGAGAGCTCGGAGCCTGTCTTCCCGAGCTCGGACCATGATCCGGTGACGCCCGCCACCCCGGCGACGCCCCGGCCTCAAGAACGCCAGCAGACTCTCGAGGACCAGATCGAAAGCATGGTATTCTACGTGCGGCCTTTTGGCATTGAGAATGCGACCAACATGCGTGACCTGAACCCTTCAGGTGAGTGCTCCAGATCAGCCCCCCCCCCCATTTTCTACCCTTCGGTGATGATCTAACGTTCTTTTCCAGATGTCGACCAGCTTGTCAGCATCAAGGGTCTGGTCATTCGTGCTACGCCAGTCATCCCCGACATGAGGGATGCCTTCTTCAGGTGTAACGTCTGCAATCACTCAGTCAACGTTGGTCTCGAGCGTGGCAGGATTCGCGAGCCGACCGAATGCCCTCGCCAGATCTGCCTGGCGAAGAACTCGATGCAAATCATCCACAACCGCTGCATGTTTGCGGATAAGCAGGTCATCAAGCTTCAGGAGACGCCCGACGCAGTGCCCGCCGGTCAAACACCGCACTCGGTGTCGGTCGTGGCCCATAGCGAGCTTGTTGACTTCTGCAAGGCCGGTGACCGGGTCGAGATCACGGGCATCTTCCGGGTCAACCCAGTGCGAGTCAACCCGCGGCAACGCGCTCTCAAAAGCGTCCACAAGACGTATGTGGACATGGTTCACTGCAGGAAGGTGGACAACAAGCGCATGGACGCGGACCCGACGACCCTGGCCGTCGATGGAGAGGACCAGGCCGACGAACCTGGTCTTGAGCAGACTCGCAGGATCTCTCCCGAGGAGGAGCAGAAGATTATGGACACGGCGGCGCGCGAGGACATTTACGATCTCCTGTCGCGGTCGCTGGCCCCCTCGATCTACGAGATGGATGACGTCAAGAAGGGAATCCTGCTGCAACTGTTTGGCGGCGCCAACAAGACGTTTGAGAAGGGCGGCAGCCCCAAGTACAGGGGCGACATCAACGTACTGCTGTGTGGTGACCCGTCGACGTCCAAGTCTCAGCTGCTGTCGTACGTGCACAAGATCGCTCCTCGCGGTGTGTACACGAGCGGCAAGGGCTCCTCGGCGGTTGGTCTGACGGCGTACGTGACACGCGACCCGGAGACGCGACAGCTGGTGCTCGAGTCGGGCGCGCTGGTGCTGTCGGACGGCGGTGTGTGCTGCATCGACGAGTTTGACAAGATGTCAGACTCAACACGGTCGGTGCTGCACGAGGTGATGGAGCAGCAGACGGTGTCGGTGGCAAAGGCGGGTATCATCACGACACTCAACGCGCGCACGAGCATCCTCGCATCGGCCAACCCCATCGGCAGTCGCTACAACCCTGACATGTCGGTGCCTCAGAACATCGACCTGCCGCCGACGCTGCTGTCTCGTTTCGACCTCATCTACCTCATCCTTGACCGCGTCGACGAGAAGAACGACAAGCGCCTAGCCAAGCACCTGCTTTCCCTCTACCTCGAGGACAAGCCCGACACAGCCCAGACAAAGGAGGACATCCTCCCTGTTGACTTCCTCACCCTGTACATCTCGTACGCCCGTACCAACATCCACCCCGTCATCTCCCAGGAGGCCGCCCAGGAGCTCGTGGACAACTACGTAGCCATGCGCGCCCTGGGCCAGGACGTCCGCGCCGCCGAGACCCGCATCACTGCCACCACTCGTCAGCTCGAGAGCATGATCCGCCTCGCCGAGGCCCACGCCAAGATGCGCCTCTCCACCACCGTCACAGCCGAGGACGTCCGTGAGGCCAACCGCCTCATCCAGTCCGCCCTCAAGACGGCCGCCACCGACGCTCAGGGTCGCATCGACATGAGCCTCCTCACAGAGGGCACGAGCGCTGCTGACCGCAAGCGTCAAGCCGACGTCAAGGAGGCGCTCCGCAAGCTCCTCGACGAGATGACCGCTTCTGGCGGCACCGTCCGATGGGGCGACATCTCCAGGCGTCTTAGCGAGGGTGCTAGCGTCCCCGTTGAGCAGGCCGACTTCAACGAAGCCATGAGGTCTCTGGAGGCCGAGAACGCAATCATGATTGCCGGTGACGGCGCCAGGAGGACCGTCAGGAGAGTCACGGCTGTGGCCTGATTATAATGCACAACGCACGCGTAGTACGACCTGTTAATGATTGGGAACATGGGATCAAGTCAAATGTTGGGGGGCGTTTTCACATTAGTATTTCACAGCTTGTTTTATTTTTCAATACGATCTTCATGCACAATGCAACCATGTTGATATATAGTTTCTTTTGATAACATTGTTAAAAAAGACACTAAAAAGACATGCATAGTACTACAAGCTCCATGCTAACCGTGACATAGTAAAAACAAACACCAACGCCATTTTAGCCCTGGTCAGGGGCATTCTCCAACCCGTCCTCATCAAGTGTCTGAATCTTCCCCATATACCAGAGCTCCTTCCTCCCCTGTATATCGGGGCTCATTCCTGTTTCCTAGCTTCTGCTCGGTTACCAGATCTGCCTTTCGCGGCCTTCAAAGGCAAAGTTGATGGCAACGGCGACAAACAAGCCACCGCAAAGTATGCTCGGTCCCCACTGGTCGTAGTACTTGGCCGCCTTGCGGTTGCGGATACTGGTGCTGCGATACAGGTAGACGCCAACCGAGTACAGGAGACTGAGGATGGCGAGGAGAGTGAATGAGGCTGCGGCCAAGAAGGACGCACGGGTGGGAGCCTCTTTGAAGTTAAGGAGGGTGACGGCAATAGTGCCAATGAAAATGGAAAACTCGAGCTATCATCATGGTCAGTAACTGTTTCTTCTCCTTTTTCTCGAAGCAAAGTAACCAAAAAAGTAACCAAACAGGGAAAGGAGAAGAGTGACGGGAAGGGGGGACATACCCATCCTAAAAAGGTCCTTTCGGCGGCAAAGTAGACCTTGGGCTCCACACGAACATTAACGTAGATCTTCTTGCCGGGAGGCGCCTTGAATTTCTTCGTCTGGACCTCCTCGTTTCCGAAGAACATTTCCTGGCGGGCCGACCGATCAACCTGGGTGCTGCGGGGCGCGGGAGTCAATGCCTTGAGGACCGTCAGGGTGCCGCGGCCCAGGGCTCGCCCTTTGGTCTGCGCGAGCGTCTTGTAGTACTGCCATCCTCCGAGGCGACGGGCCTCCTCCATCTCATAGTTCTCATCAAACTCATCATCGGAGTCGTAGATGGGGTACGCCTCGTCGACTTCGGGGACGTCATTGGTTGTCTGGTCCTCTTCATCGACACCATGCTGATGCTGGCGGCCATTGGTCGGCCTCGGTATGACAGAGCGTGAGGGGCCAGCCTGCACTACGTCATCGTCGTCGGAATCATCGTCCGAATTGTCGTCTTCGTCCGATGTCGATGTGTTACCCAATAGGCCCGGGCGGCGGATGCCAAAGTTGTGGCTGACGGGCTTGCGGATGTCCACATCCATCTGAGGCATCCAGTAGGGAATGAGGTTGATGCGGTCGGGGAAGAGGGTGGCAGTGCCATGGATGAACTTCGAGAATTTGGGGACGGCCTCGACGAGATGGGAGGCGATTAGCTGGCGGACCCACTCAGGAGGCTCCTGACCGGCCTGGGTCTGCAGCTTAACCTCGAGAATGGCGTAGGGGAAGCGGACAACGTCTTCTTCGGGAAGCTGGGAGAAAGGGTAGTCGATTCCAATATCCGTGCGACGCCAGTTGTCGCCGCTGCGGCGACGGCCATCGAGGTTGTCCTCGCGCACCATGGTCAGCTCTGTGTCGAGCGAGATACGCACACGAGCGTCGGCGGGCAACTGGAAGGCCGTGCGGTGGTAAAAGGACCGACAGGCTGGACGGTAGCCCTTCTTGAGAATTGAGTATTGAATCTCGGCCGCCAACCTCTCGTCCTCTGCAATGGCCTTTTCCGACTTCTTGCCCTCCTTGCGAGCCTTTTCGAATATGGCGGGAGGCAGCAGCTCGCCACGTAGGTAGGAGTTGACATTCTTCTCCTTCATGTTGAAGCGGGCCTTAACCGACTTCTCGCCTGTCCAATCTTCGCGATGCGTCTTGCGCTCTACGAAGATGGTCTCAGTATCCATGCCGCCATACCACCGCAGACGAATGGCCTCGGCACCCTCCGTCTTCTTCAGGCGACCCTCGTACAGGTCCCACTTGTCCGTGTTATCAAAGTAAATAGACGTGATAGCCGCGTCCTTGGGCTCAAACTCCTTGTTGGCGTTGAAGACGAGCACGGGAAGATGCTTGAGGATAATGAGCTTAAGCTCCGTCACATTGTCCGGGTGCACCCAGTACTTGGTCGTCTGGCGCACGAAGCTAGCCTGCGATCCACCGGCGGCACTGTCACCCTTGGCCGGGTTACCCCGGGTGCGCACCAGATCGTACAACTTGGAGAGCTGGACCACGGAGGCATCATAGTTCTCCTTGTAGAATGGCTTGGCCTTGAGACGAGTTTCGAATACGGGTCGGAGGTACCATCCGGTGCGTTTCTAGAGTTGGGATGTCAGCGACAATGGGATGAAGCCGAAGGAAAAGAAATGGTGCCTACATCGTGCTTCTTGATGATCTTGTAGAATCCAGTGTAGTTGAGCTGGACAAACTTGGCGAGGTCGTGGACGTCGGCAATAATATCACTGAGGTCCTGCTCCAGGAGCATAAACTCCTCCTCGGTGGGCCCAACCTCGTTGAGACCGCGTTCGTTGAGGCGGTTGACGACCTCGCGAACCTCGCGCTCGCTGACTGCGATGCGCCTCGAGATCTCCATCGCCTTTACTTTCTGCTTGGTGTGGACCTTTTCCAACTCAGCTTCAAGCTTGGTGACGAAGCGCGTTTCGTCGGCCTCCGTCCACTCGTTTCGGTTCTTGTTGGGCACGGGCGGACCCGTGGCGTCCTTGAGGTCGTGTTTGAGGCCATCGTAGTCGATGTAGTACCACTGGTACTCGCGGATGACGCTGGACCGCAGCTGCTCTCCAAACTTCATGACGACGACGCCAGGCTTGGCCTGGTACGACGAGTCCCGCGGGGAGTTGATCCAATTCCTCTGTCGGGTCCTAAGATCTTGTTCAATCAGCATGAGCGAGCGAGGTTGGCCATGAATCGATCAATCTGAGTCGGGACCAGTATCACGGCAATTGTTGTCCCATCAAGAGCAGCAGAGCCAAGAGATACAGCCGGGAAGAGTGCTGGGGAAGGGAGGGGGAAAAGAGGCAAGGGCAGGAAAAAAGAAAGAAGAAAAAAAACTCACCAGAGGAGGGGAAGACAAACGGCTCGTGCTTGGAGAAGAAAATGGTACGAGTGCTCGTACTTGATAGAAGTAATTGGAATTGATGGGATGTTTTGCAGGAGAGACAATTGGCAGAGTCTCGCGGCTGAGTGACGAAAGCGTAGCTAGATGCAGGTCCAGTGGGCAGTTGAAGGCCGTGGCTTGCGCTTTCCGACTTTAGCTCAGACAAACAGCCAGCAATGGGCGAGTCAGAGGGCTAGGATCAGAAACGTGCCAGGCCGCCGCGGGCCCTCGGCACCCTGAAGTACTAATAGCCTCCAGCCACCAGGCTAATACGGCCTGTATTACAGCCTACAGTCTTCCAGGGTTTTACTCCATCTAAGCAGGAGGCAGCCGGTTCTGCGGTCCCTGTATCAGTGCTCGTAGCCTCGTGCAGAGCATTAAAATACTGCGCTGTAATACTCGCAGTGCTCCCAATTACTGTATTATACTACGCTGTGCCTGTAGTAGGCAGTAGAGCCGAAACACTGCATGTCTCTTGTCTGTGGGACCTTGAAATACAGCGGGGGCCTGCTGCATGCCAGACCCCACTGACTGACTGACAGCAACCACGGCAACAGGTCAACAGCCATCTCACAGCGTTGTGGGTGGTTCTTTCCACATTGTTGGTTGCGCTGCGGGTGGTTCTTTCCATCATCCAAACTACTAATACCTGCAGATAGGCGCAACGAACCACAGCCAAAAAATTGCGTTAATCGTATATGTCTCTAGGTACGGAGTACGGAGTAATCCTTTGCACTCCGTGATATCGGATATTAGTACATACTTGTACTGGCCACATTTCTATCGATAACTACTAGTATACTGTGTTGAGATGGATATTCCATATTCATCTTGCTTGATTAGCCAGTTTCGGGCATACAAGCACCAAGTTCAGCAACCAGTAGTAGTAACGAAAGCAAGAAACATACACCCCATTTTGTCAACAATACCGGGGTGGTAATTTGTAATAACTTACATTATCTCTTGGCCATCATCAAGGCCTTGATGCAATAGTCACACGTTTGGCGGCAGTTCCCTTGCGGTTGGGCCTACTGTATGTACTCGTACTGACAAACTAATACAACTCCAAGCCGTGAGTCGCGATAGCCTCACCGACGGAAATTATGCCTACCGGGTAGGTCAACTTACACAGAGACGGCATAAATTTGCACTCAACAAGGCATCGCATAGGTATCCCTGGAGAGTCCTGCGGCCATCCTCTTTGATATATATAAATTCTACAAAGATGGTATATTGTTATTCATCATCACGCTGGACCGGCTTAATTGGCCCAGCCCTGGGGAGCGTTTGTGTCGTGCTCCGCTCCTGAGGAAGGTGCACCGGAGAGCACTGGAGGGTATGTAGAGCCCTGATGGGAGGGAGGAGTAGACGTGAGACTTAGCTAGATGATCATCACTATTACTCAGATTCGATGCACTCCGTGATCGTGATCTGCTCGTGATGCCCATTATCTCTTTATCTCTCCCCCCACTGCGTGTATCCCCTGCAGCGTGGTACGCGATAGTTTGCCTCATTTTGTTATCTACGTGACAGTGTCACGATGCAGCAGTCCTCCCGCGCAGGGCTATGATCGGACGCTGTCACCAGAATGACGAGATGGCAAGAGGGAACACATTGAAAGGATCACAACAAAGAATCTGGATAAAAACCTGAAATTGCAGGATAGAGGTCACTGCCCACCCTGTCCGTTTCTTCCTCCTCTTCTCCCTCCATCTTACGCACAAGTTGTCGCTGCTGGCGCCGGCGCCCACAGGTACGAGAGGTCTGCTACGGGAGAGATGCTAAATGAGGATGGCAGCTAATGCAGACACATATCATCATCATGAATCTCAACTGCATCGCCCAAGTTCAACGGTACGCCCCCGTTATCGAGCTGCAGTGAGACTCCAGCTGACCCTCACACAGAAATGTCTGACAACATCCCACCTGAGAAGGGGACCCTGCCCGCCATTGGGGAGGAGGCAGATGAGAAGGAGAGCCAGCAGGGGTCTGGCCGCTCCAACTCTTCAGTGACCTGGCTAACGTGCATCTAGGCGATGAACACGAGGAAACGCAAGGCCCTCGCAGCCGCGGTCCCGAGGAAGGCCAAGATGCAGAGTCATACACCTGGATTATATACGGGTATTTTCTCCCGTCAGCCTCTACTCTTTAGAATGGCCATGTTATACCTCGCTCGTGCGTGTGGGCAATGGTCGAACAGAAGACAGCCAAACTCGGAACGAGTAAAATATCAACGTCAAAAGGATATGGATAAAGTACTACCATACAGAAAGAAAAAGGGGAGGGGGGAAGAGCATGTAGCGGAAAGGAAGGGTAATGAGCATTGAGAGCCGAGGATGTAATGGATACAGAACTCCAATGATTACATACTTAGTAACCGGCTCCATCTTTGTACATGTACGAGTAATAGTGTAAGGACTAGTTCGGACAATACGAGATCTTTTCATGGCTTCGAATCTCCAGTTCTTGCACGTCCTCGTGAGGCGCTACGAAAGATCATTGGGCCGACAATCGACCCTGTGACATACAGACTTGTCGGGCCGTTACTTGTGGCCATTGAAGGCAGTGCAATGATCGCGATCTTGACCAGATCTGGTCGAGCGCGACGCAGTATCGTGTCCGTGAATGTATCTCCGGGGCCATTACAATGATGCCCTGAATACGGGATCGACTGCATGCACGTACACGGTCAATGTACCAAGACCAGGCAACTGGCTCAGTCTGCTTGTCTGCCACAGCTTGACTACATGTTCCAATACTCTTACAGGTAAGGTAGGTAAGTAGGTATAGATAGGGACAGCACAAGACGGCCGGAAATAATGCAATAACTGCCAATTCTCTTCCGGAATGTGGTGGCTGCGGCCATCAATGATCAACACTCCTTCGTCCCATCAAACGAGTAACAAACCATAAAGCTATTATTATGCTTCAAGTTATCCCCTGCAGCCACCCGCGTACTCGTAAAACGGCCTTGTTTCAATGGCAATTGCCATTCCACGGAACTTCCCAAAGGGACAGGAGGTGGACCCGGGAGATGCACCGGGAGGTGATCCGACGGAGTCCCTGCCTGTGGCCCCGGACTACTATTATTGGATTACATTAGTATTATTACAACGTTGCACGTACCTGTATATCTGGACTTTGATGGTATGAGAGTGAGCAGAATACATGAGTAATAACATGGACGTCTTCTTGGCAGCTAGGCACCGGCAGACCGGAATGACGTCCGTCGCCACAGAGTAGTAAGTAAATACGAACCCGCCTTGTGGGGAGGGAGAATTCCAGCCCGGCACTTTGTCAACTTCCGAACGCCTCGGACATACCGGTAGGCCAAGAAGACTGGGCTAAACTTTGCCCTACAGGCTAGCAGCAGCGGTGCCGGCGCAGCAGGGCAAGGGAAACACGAGCAACCTGCTCAGCTGAGAATCGTCAGGCCTATGGTTTTCCGGTGCTAGGGGACCAGTTCCATCGTATTCCCCCGCCCTTGGTCTGATCTGTGGATGATGCGTTGTGGGGAGGTGGGACGCTGTGTAATGTATTTTTAACAACATTGGCGCCATGGCGATGACCTCACAACTGGACATGTCGGATAGCGTGGGAATGTTTACTTTTTCCTCCATCGATGTGCCTGTGCTGTACTCCGTATATGATTTTCAAAAACGTCTATATAAGGCGGTGGTCATCCTTCCCCTGATCCAACAACATCATCAACAACATTCTCATCCAATTCCAAGATACACCATCTCTTACACACCACCATCTACTTCCCACTCCCAAAACTACACACCAACACCTTCATCATGCGTTTCGCCGCCGCCATCACCGCCAGCTTCGCTGCCCTCGTCGCCGCTCAGTCCGGCGCTGCCCCTGAGCCTGAGACGGTCGACATCACCAACCTGACCATCCGCAAGGACCAGCCCGCCAACGGCATCCAGAACGTCAAGAGCATCACCTTCACCCTGACCGCCGGGTCGGGCGAGGTCTTTGAGTGTGCCCACACTGAGAACACTGCCGTACCTACCAAGGACTTCGAGTGCGGCGTTAGCATCTTTTACTTCGCCCTCGAGGAAGGCCAGGATGCCGACTACGCCCTGAAGGTTACCAGCCTCGCTCTGTACCAGTAAGTCCTGCACTCTAGCTCTTTATCCTCTAAACCTTGAGAAGAGTAAGGGGAAATCACAATGTGCCACATATAACTGACAAAATATTTAGGGGTGGCCCCTCTGGAACTTCCGACGCTCCTACTGTCTGCCGTGCTGGTGGTGACGGCCCCAACGACTTCGTCTGCGACCAGGTTGCCGACTACAGCATCACCCTCAGCGGCTCGAGCAACCTTGACGTGTAATGCCACTCCCTGAGCGCCGAGGAAATTCGTGGACAGGAAGACTTGTCCTGAAGCAAGGTGTTCAACGATGATGACGGATCAAGATTGTTCAACGGCAACTTGAGAGTAATATTCTAGTACTATTTGAAGACAGCTATAATTAAATTGAAGTTGAACTGAAGTTGAAAAGCTTGGCAATCAGTGTAACCGTATGTACGTGTGCACGCCATTGGGCGTAGTACTTCTTTGTATATGCTCACCACCATGATTCGATAGGCTCTCAATAGCCCAAGAGTAAAAGACCGAGGCGACCTTGAGTATCCTCAGTGTTCGCAGTACGTGTAGCCACTTCATTACAGGGACTGAGGATCGATGTGCTGACTTTCTTGGATTCCGTGTCTCTGTTGAGTGAGAGGTACACGAGGAGCCGAGTACAGCCCGGCTTCAGGGGAATAACACTGCGTCTTTCTCTAATAATCAAGGCAAGCACTAGCCGAGTAACCACCTTACAGAGCTGTGGTGAGACTTCATGTGCTCGTTACAGCAATCATTTGCTTCCATCGCAAAATGGCCGCGATAAATGAGATAGCCTTGGTGTGACGGCCACCACATCGGCGGCTGCTATGATTATTACCGCTGTTAGAAAGATCAGAAAGCTGCGTCTAATAGACCAGCGTCACCACCCACACCACTCTAGTCTATCTTCAATATTATTAGCTTACCCCCACATTCTACCAAAAAAAAAATACACCCCGCCACCACAGCGATCCATCCTCGATTTGTAGGTAAACAGGTCATCCACTTAATAGAAGAACGAACAAGAGAGGGAAATCGGAGAAGAGACGGAAGCACTAGGCGAACAAGAGAAACTCCCCTATCCAAGTATGGCCTCGTCCACCGCCCCAATCGACGACTCTATGCCGTCGCGCATCCCGCCAGACTGCCCGGAAAACGTCCGGGACGTCCTCTACCACGCCTGGGCACACGACCTCGACGGCCTCAAGGCCATACTGAAAGCCCGCGCCGATGCTCCCAGTGCCCAGGACCCCAAGACTGGCGAAACGCCCCTCCACGCCGCCATCCGTGCCTGCGGAAAGGCTGACGACCAGCAGGAAGGAGAAGGGCAGGAGGAGGAGGAGGATGGCTGCGTGGAGGAAGCCCGTGAGATTGTCCAGAAGCTCTTCTACTCGGGCGCCATATGGAACGACGTTGACGCCAACAACGAGACGCCCGGGTGCGTTGCGCGCCGCCTGGGTCGCAAGACACTCTACAACATGTGCGTCGACGCTGGTGTGCGCGCCGAGATGCTCTTCGCCCTCATGGACGGGTACCAGGAGCTAGGGTCTGACGGTGCTGACGATGAGGATCAAGTCGAGGGCGAGGAGGACAAGGTAGACGAGTCCAACACCAACTCCAAGGACCAGGAGAGAGAGCAGGGAGAAAAAGACGTGGTCATGGTTGAGGATGACAGCGCCAACACATTCGTCCCGCCCGAGATCGACGACAAACCCGTCACGAGCGCCCAGTACCTCCAGTCTAACCTATCCTACGATAACGACAAGCTAGTAGACGAGGACCTCAACGGCGTAATGATGGCCTGGGAGACGGACATAATGCGGCGTTCCGTCGCCGCATTGCTGCCCGCCCCGGAGGAGGACTCCGTCCCCCCCCAGGGGAAGCGTATTCTTAACATTGGCTTCGGCATGGGCATCATAGACGGCATGTTTGCCGAGCATGCCCCCTCGCGACACCACATCATCGAGGCGCACCCCTCCGTGCTGGAGCACATCTCCTCCAGCCCGGAGTGCAAGTTTGGCCCTGCGTGGGAAGCATCGGCTCCCGAGGAGGGGGCATTCAAGGTCCATGCTGGGCGGTGGCAGGATGTCATCCCCCAGCTATTGGAGAAGGGTGAAATCTACGATGCCATCTACTTTGACACCTTTGGGGAGGACTACGCCCAGCTCCGCATGTTCTTCACCGAGTTCGTCCCTGGTCTACTCGACATGGAGGGCCGCTTCAGCTTCTTCAACGGCCTGGGTGCCGACCGTCCCATCTGCTACGACGTTTACACAAAGGTCGTCGAGATGCATGCCGAGGAGGCCGGCCTTGACGTTGACTGGGATGCCATCGACGTAGATATGAGTGCCCTCGCAGAGGACGGAAAGGGCGAGTGGGAGGGCGTCCGGAGGAGATACTGGACTCTTGACAGTAAGTTGCTATTCCCACTGTGGCCGCGTTTTTGGCACTTCCTTGTTGACAGTCACGTTCATAGAGTACAGGCTGCCTTTATGCACATTCATGGGTTAGAAGGAGAAGAAAACAAAAACAATCAAATACAACAACGGTACATGCACACACCATGTCGCACAAGTCCGGCGGTCGGGTTTCCAAACCCGTGATGCACTGTGTACCTGTTCAAATTCAACTTGGGAGCTTTTGTCCTAAATTTCATCTCTGTCCCATTCAACCTCGCACTTTACATTCTCATCATTTCCGGTTCATGTACCGTATGCGCTTCCCTTATTTAAAGTTCTCGGGGTGTAGGACACCAGAGACGTTGCCAGCCTTGACGCGCTTGAGCGTCAGGGCCGCAATCAGAGCGGCTCCAACACCGCTACCATCCTCGGCAGCCAGAATCTCCACGGGGTCCTCCTCCTTGGAGTTGGTCTTGGCAGGCCAGTCGAGAATCTCGCGGAGGGCCTGGGCTCCGCGGGCCTTGAAGTGGGGGTACTTGTTGAAGACGGAACCGTCGGCGCCGACATGGCACGACTCGTAACCCTTCTTCTTGCAGACGGCAGCGACACCGCAGGCCGAGAGGCGAGCAGCACGAGTACCAATCAGCTCAGCCAGGCGGCGGATGAGCTCGAGCTCGGCACGCGTGCACACAATGTTAAGGCGTCCGGAAAAGTTGTCGTACGTCTCCTGGAGGTTCTCCCAGGGGTCCCTACTATGGATTAGCTTTTGGGGTGACAAAAAAAACCGAAGGGGAGTTGACTTACTCCTCAACGGCAGAGAGGAAAGACGAGTCAAGGCTGTAGGCCTTGCGGAGTAGCGACACGTCCTGGCCCTCAAAGATGTGCTTGTTGTCGTGTAGGTCAAGAAGGACGAGACGGAAGATCTCGCCGAGGTAAAGACCAGCAATCATCTTCTCAAAAGCCTGCTGGCCAGGGCGAGGCGAGTCGCGGTCAATGGCAATGTCAAAGTCTGTCCGCGGCAGCACCTTGTGCTCATTGTCAAAGGCACCCCACTCGCAGTTAATGGCCATGGGCATGTCGGGGGGGAGGTTCATGTGAGCCAGCTTGGGGATGGAGCCAACATTCTCCATGTAGGCGGCGTTACAGCCGGTGCCGAAGATGCAGCCAAGCTTGACCTTGGAGTCGGTGTACGCCGAGGCAATCATGGTACCCGTAGTGTCGTTGATAAGGGCAGTCAGGCGAATGGGAACACCCTATAGAACAATGTTAGATGTGTTTGGTGACGTGCCGATCAAGACTGTCCACATACCCTCTTCTTCAGAGCGGCCTCGAACATGGGGACCACATTCTCGCCCTCAACGCCGGCAATATCGAAGCCCTTGGTCCAGCGCTGGAGGATACCCTCGTCAATGTAGTTCTGGGTGGCGGGGTACGAGAAAGTGAAACCTAGAGGAAGCGTGTCCGTCTTGGAGCAGTCGCCGTGGTGTGTCTCGACGAACTGGTACAGGCAGTCGGCAATGTACTCCCACAGCTCCTCGCTCTGGCCCGTCTTGAGCTCCTCGGGCATGCGGTACTTGGACTGGATGATGTCGAACTCGCCCTTCTGGTCGGTGAGGGTGATCTGGCAGACACGGAGGTTGGTGCCGCCCATGTCAAGGGCAAGGTACGTTCCCGTCTCGTGTCCATCGGGGAAGGACATGACCCAGGTAGGGTTCATCGGCTAGTTCTCTGTTAGCATTCTGCATCCCCAGGTATGAATACGTGTGCGGAAGGAAGATCTATCTTACAATGCTACCGCCCTCGACGCTCAGACCTAGACTCCTTGATCAGCTCATATCCATGTACACTTTTCGAAATTTCTCGGACAGCACAAACCCTTGGCGAGCTCAGAGATGAAGTGCTCGGTGATGCTCTTGAGTTTCTCGGTGTCAACGGTGAAGAGCTCCTCGATGTGCCTGATCTGCTCGAGGAGGTCCTTGGGGATATCCGCCTTGGACCCTGTTTCATTATAGGTTAGCCATATGATCACTCAGGAGCCATGGATGATGGAACCGAAGACGATGTAAAAGGGGGATGTGGTCAAGCATGTCGATAAGGTGCGCCGAGCCAGAGTCATAAGTAAACTCTCGCGACGAGTGCAGGTCATTCCACTGGTGGGAGCACTGGACAAGATTGCGAATAGCATATCTTGATGCTTCGAATGGTTCTCGGAAGATGCGGAAATGCCTAAGAAAGGTGCATGCCCGCATCTGTCTCGTGGAACAACCTGCAGGGGTCTCGTGGAGGGGCAACATGCACCCCTCCTCCTGCGACGGCTCCCTCGCGCACCTTGAATCGCAGGCATGTATAACGAAGTAGGTGATGATGGTGAAGCGTAAAAAGAACCATCCACGGGTTGGGAAGAAATCATTTTGAAAGCGTTCAGCACGTACCCTTCCTCGTAGGAGGCGTACGAGGTCCGAGATGAACCATGATGAAGTCGGATGGCGGGGTTTGGCGGGGTAGCTGGAGGGATTGGGGGACTGCTGCGTGCAGAGTCTAAGTCGGCGGGAGGGATGCGCAGGTGAGCGTAGAAGCGATGGAGAGGTCGCGATGGTTTCCAAAAGAAAACCCTGGACGTCCCGGTATCGACAGTTTGTTGGAGTTGACTTGCGCGTTTTCGAGATGTAGGTGCAAGTTTGACAACAAAGCTGGGGAGGAGCTCGAGAAAAGCCCCAATGGCGCCGAAAGGGAAGGGGCCTGGGGGCGTTCTGGAGGGACCAACCAAAGTCGGACCACCCAATGGTAGTGGCCAAATTGCCCACCGACCGCCCGCTCGTGCCGTCACTATGAAAAGCAAAACGACAGTCGTGCGACTATTAATTTTGCATTAGTACGAGGCATTAGTACAGGTACGGAGTAAGACGATTATTACTACTGTTTTCAGCGTAAGGATTCCTCTTAATACGGGTCGAGGTACTATCATGTGTTCGACTGCCGTTCTAGCCCCCCACGGTCTAATAGCATACGGCCGAGATGGTCCCAAGACGGCCCATACGGTCCAGGACCCTTGGGTAACTTGGGGCCTTGCGTGATGCTGGGTGGCGTGTAAATGATGGTTTACGGCCAATGCGCAGCGGTACAATTGCCCGTGACCGTGCAAATAGTCTCGATCAATAAGAAAACTTGGATATCAAGTATTAATATCTCAAGAGCCAAATCCCCTCACGATCCCCCACTTTAGACTCTAGAGTCTAGAGTTATGGATCAAGCTCTCGGCAGCTGCAGCAAAACGTGACAAGTGCAATGTGACCAGTGACCATGAAAAAAAGAGAAGGGACCTGGAGGGAGCACACCCCGGTCCGGAACGGATCAACCAGGCTGCCGCTCCACTGCGGCTCCTTTCCTCTGATTGGCTATAACCCTTAACAGCTCCCAGCAGGCCAAACGGGCAACGTATCCATTAAGCTGGCAGCTGGCGGGAGGAGCTACAACGGTTACGTACGACGTCTCGTCTCAAGGTATCTGACCTTGAACAGCCAGTACCGCCAACCACCATCCCGCCTTGCCGCCCCCCAATTGCGAGCAATCCAAAGCTCTCGCTCGCCCCTTGACAGTAATAGCGACAGGGAGCGCATTCTGTCCATGAGCGCGCTTTCCGACTGCACACCGTCACCATGATGATGAAGCCGACTCTGCTAGCGACGGCCCTGCTGGGCGCTGTGTCCGGTGCTCTGGCGAGCGTCGTCAGCTCCTCCAACAAGGCCGTGCTGCCCGCCGACTTCAAGCCGCCCCAGGTCTTCACCAATGCCAACCTGGTGCAAATCATCTCGCTCGAGAAGAACTATGCCAAGGAGCAGATCAACGTTCTCATTCAGAACACGGCCAAGGAGCCCCAGGACGAGTACTACGTGCCGTTTACGGCCGACCAGTTTGGCCGCATCGGAGGCTTCGAGGTTAGGGACCGCAAAGACGCTGATGCTGGGCCGTTTACCGTCCATGCCGTCGAGTACAGCCCTCTTGCGTGAGTAGACAGCACCTACTACCTACGAGTAGTATCAACCCCTCTCCGCCTGGACAATACCACGGCTAACCAAGGTCCCCTGCCTACAGCGCTACCCAATACTACCGTATCCGCCTACCGACTCCCCTCAAGGCCGGCGGCCAGCAGACGCTGGGCATTTCCTTTTTCTACCTCAAGGCCTACCAGCCGCTCCCCGTGTCCATCGCCCAGGACGACCGTCAGTTCCTGGTGCACGACTTCTCCGTGTACGCCCCGTCGGCGTACCCCACGACGAAGCAGAAGACGGAGATCAAGGCCGGCACCGTCGTCGTGCCCGACTACACAAAGGTGGGCGAGTTCCCCGAGAAGCAGGGGTCCAGACTCGTCTACGGGCCCTTTGGCGAGCAGCCCGCGGGCGCCTCGTCCCCCGCCCAGGTGCGCTTTGAGTTCAGCAAGCCCGTCACGCACGTGGCCAGCCTGGAGCGCGACGTCGAGGTCAGCCACTGGGGCGGCAACGTCGCTTTCGAGGAGCGCTACGTTCTGCACCACCTTGGTGCCAACCTGACGGGCCACTTCAACCGCGTCAAGTGGGCGCAGGCCCAGTTTGTCAACCCCCTCACCTGGGCGCTCAAGGAGCTGCGCTTCCCTCTCCACGTCGGCAGCGTCGATGCCTACTTCACCGACACCATTGGCAACGTCTCGACATCGCGCTTCCGCAGCAACCGCCGCGAGGCCCTCCTCGAGCTCAAACCCCGCTACCCCGTCTTTGGCGGCTGGAAGTACCCCTTCACTGTCGGATGGAACTCGGACGCCGCCAACTTTGTCCGCAGGACGGCTACTGGCGGCTTCGTCCTCAAGGTTCCCTTCCTCGAGGGACCCAAGCAGGCCGAGGGTGTTGAGTACGAGGATATTGATATTCGTGTCCTTCTCCCCGAGGGTGCCGAGTAAGTTATTCCTTTGATAGCTCCCCCAGTATACATAAATTCTTCCCGTAACTGACACTCTCGCGATCGATAGGAACGTCAAGATCCTGGCCGACATCCCGTCCGCCTCCCTCGTCAGCTACGACGTTGACACCTTCCAGACATACCTTGATACCATCGGCCGCACGGCCGTCCACGTCAAGGCTCATAACCTGGTCGACGAGTTCCGTGACCGCGACCTCATCATCTCATACGACGTGTCGCCCACTGTGACGCTGCGCAAGCCCCTCATTGTGTTTGGAAGCATGCTGTCCGTCTTTGTCGCTGCTTGGGCCATCGGCCAGCTGCAGCTCGGCATTTCCAAGAAATAAAACATGATGTTGCAGACAGGAGATTATCAAAATAGCATCGAGACTCCTTTTCTTTTTGTTCTTGTTCCGGGGGTTGTTGGTTGTTATAGACGCGCAAAGATTTACAAGCTGCTAGGGTCTTAGGCCTTGAAGGTCCGGTGTATGTATGACTATGGCATCAAAAAGAGCATCTTTTTTTTCCTATCTGGACTAAATACGAATATGTGAATAAGAGGTTTACATACACGAACTGCTGCAGCATTCGTGTTTGTGGTCTCGTACCTGTATGGTGTCGTCCACAGTACAATAGCACGCATGTATGCACTCCGTACGAAGTACGTCGCCGCAGGTCACGCGGCCGAACGAGGCTGTGCCGGTGCACCGCCTGCGCGGCGTCTCCGTTGGTAATGTGGGATTCCGCCCACAGATATGCCTTTCTCCCTAGAATGCAGATTGATGAAAGAATGAGAGGCGATTGGATTAGAGATGCTCATTTTTTGACACGTCATTCAAACATGTTCATCGTGAAAACCCGTGAGCTTGGTTGCCTGGGTATGATGTACATGAGGTGGGCGGGGCGCAAGACAAGGCAAACTGGAGTTGGCAGGCAGACCCCTGCCCCCTGCACGCACTATTACGACGTAAGATACGAGTTGTGGCTCTCGATGATGATCACGGGGATGTACGTCAGAGATGGTTGCTACAAGACGCATGCAAGTAGTAGTATATAACTGGCTCTGTGGCGCTCTTTGTTTCCTTTTCCCTTGTCAAGATCATCCATACACACTACCACCATATCACCTCTCGATAGCTTTGCTGCTACTACTACTACTACTACTACTACTACTACTACAACTACCTACATTAGTAGCTCTCTCATCTCATCATGTGCCTCCCTCTGTGCTTCCGCGACGACCCGCACACCAAGTACTACTACCATGAGGAGGTGATCCCCGCCAGACGGGTATACTACCCTTCCCACGACGGGCGCCATCACAGTCACCACCATCACCGCAGCAGTCACCACGGACATCACCACCATGGCCCTTCGCCCCGCGTGAGCTACTCAAGCGTGACGCGGACAAGGCAACACTACGGTCCGTCGAGCAGCGTCAGTAGCTACCGGCACTGAGATCCTGGCGGCACCAACAACGCACACGAACACACACACATATACACGGCGACATAATAGACCATGGAGAGAGGATCTGGCGTTCTTTCCGGGATACAGAGGACTGGGCCACTGTAATGGAGGAGAGAAAACCATGAGGAGTCGAACATTTGGCATGTAATTACTACTATTACGGGTACTACTAGTACAATCACGCGTTATGAATTAAATTGGTTACGACTTCACCATCCATGCATCATCCATTATTGTTGCTTCGTGTGGTACAGAGCTCATAGAGAAGGAGGGGCACTAAGAGCAGGCTACCCAGAAAACTCCGTGGTGACATCATTGGCACATTCCCGTGGCTTCCGTTGGTCCAACACGCGCACCCGTCGCATGCCTCACCATTTCTTTCTTTGGCGATTAGTACGCTGGAAGTTGCTATGAAGCACTCTTAGCCAAGGAAAGACCATGCAACCTTGATCCCCATCATAGTGGCTATTTAGGCTACTAGTAGTTGAATCACCTGGTCCACCAAAGGCCTCGGGCAGTGGCAGTGGCACATTCAAAAGGAAAGGAAAGCCCTTTGCCCCTCCCCCCAAACTCTTTTATTCCTGAGGTGGTTCCTGTTTCCTTACCATTGCCTCTGTGCTTGAGATACTGTAGCGTTCGCATCTACTGAGACTCTGTTTAATAGTACTTGGCTATCACTGATCACGCGAGACGACCTGCCAGGCATCGAAAAAGACCAAGTTGTCGCTCGTTCTCTGTCTGCGCCATGTAAGGAAAACACCTTGGCGACATACTGCACGATGACCCAACATGATGACTGACCCGGTTATGTGTCCAGGAATCGAAGCCTCTCTTTCCGCTCCGGTGGGAGGTCATCCTCTGGCCGGGGCCCGTCATCGACGACGGGCAAGCCGGGCCTATCATTTAGCTCGCTCCGGGGAACGGTGCAACCAGAGCTGTCGCGCAAGCTCTTCAAGCTGATCAAGTCGGAGAACAACCTGGTGAATGCGCACGAGACGGCGGGCCGCGAGCGCGTGTCGATTGCGACGCAGTTGTCCGAGTGGGGCGAGCAGACGGGCGATGATGGCGTCAGCGACCTGTCGGACAAGGTGGGCGTCATTCTGAGCGAGCTGGGCGAGCAGGAGGACAACTACGCCCACGCCCTTGACGACTCGCGCGCCGTCCTCAAGTCTATCCGCAACACGGAGAAGAGCGTGCAGCCAAGCCGCAACTCCAAGGCCAAGATTGCCGATGAGATCCAGAAGCTCAAGATCAAGGAGCCCCAGAGCACCAGACTCACGGTTCTCGAGCAGGAGCTCATCCGGGCCGAGGCCGAGAATCTCGTCGCTGAGGCGCAGCTGACCAACATTGTGTGTGACTTGCCTGTCCTCTTGTCTCCCATTCTCAAAAGAAAGAGAGAGGAAGGAGATATTTGGTGGCTCTTATGCTAATTTTGATGGTGCTTCCTACAGACACGCCAGAAATTCAAAGAAGCCTACGGCGCCGAGTTTGCCGCCGTCATCGAGCGAGCAGAGAAGCAAATCATCCTGGCTAAGCACGGGCGCCGTCTGCTCGACCTGCTCGACGACTCGCCCGTCATGCCTGGCGACGACCGCGTCACGTACGACCAGGGACCGCAGGCCCGGCAGGTGCTCAACGATGTCGAGGATGACCTGCGCGAGTGGACGGCCAACACCAACGAAATCTATCGTGACGAGGCCAATAAGGAAGCTTCCTCGCACCCGAACGTCAAGGGAAAAGGTAAGGAGGTTCCGCAGCAGAGCACTGCTGACAGCGAGCTTGGTTCCAGCGTGACTGGTGATGGCGGCGACGGCAGTGCCAAGACGGCAGAGGTTGGCGCTTGAGGGGACGACGGCCTCGCCGTCTGGCCACAGTTCTGCATTGTATGATTCCGAGTCCTTGTTGTATCTTCGAGATGACTTTTCTCTGCTGCTGCTTCTGGTGTGTCTTTATTCTGTTAGTTGCGCGCGCCTCCCTATGCGATATGGGCTGTGTTGTACGGGATGGGTATGGTAATATTGAATGTTGAGTCCAAGTGGTAATATGAAGGCAAATATTACATATCATCCACCATCCCGATTGTTACGCTGTATATGAGGGGAGAAAACGACGCAATAATACTTGGACATTCTGATGCGATGCGTACATGTAACCAAGAGTGAAAGGTAGAAGAAGGTTCCGTTCATGGACCTGCTGCCCCGGCTACTGCATCGGCGGGTGGGGGCCCGTACACTTGCAGTGGTCACTGGTAATGCCGCAAGCCGGTGGAGACGACGCTGGTCAACACTGCGGCTTCTTCTCTTAGGCGTAGTAAAATACTACTAGTACAAAGTGCGAGTACTCGTAAAGGACCGGTGAAATTACTCGCTCGAGCTCCACTATTACTCTTAGTTGCAAGTTTCCGGCCATGGGCCATCACCAGCCTGCTCCTCAGGATTCCCTTTCCACGAGTCCACGACCGATCAACCGAGGGACGTACGAGAATCGAGCACGCCAAGGCAGGAGCCATTATCGCCTATGCCGAGAGCCTTTCATCACCACCACTACGAGCACCACCACCGCCAGGCACTTTAAACCCCATTCTCTCCCCATTCTCTTTCCTCTCCGTCCCTCCCCCCTTTTCTGTCTTGCCATTCCCCCTTTCGGCGACCCAGATGCTCCTTTGTCGACCGGCAGCAGCAGCGCCTTGGGCCAATCGCGTTGCCACGGTACACAGGACGGCAGTAGCAGGGCCCCGTAGCACTTTTAGCAGCGCAGCGAGAGCCCGAGGCGGCGCACTACAGGCGGCCATGGGGCAACCTGCAGGCCCTAACAATAGCCACCACGGCGGCGGCGTCAGTGGTGCAGAAGCCGCCGCGCTGGGTCGTCGTCATGAAAGCTCTTTTGCCAGCGGACGAGGCCTTGGTGGAAATGGAAGTGGGAGCCCAAGAACCCCGCCCCCTCCATCGCCCTCCTCCCCCCCTCGTCGTCCAGACAATTATTCCTCCTCCTCCACCAAAATTCCCTCTCAACGCACCGCCCTGATAGCTCGTCACTTTTCGAGCTCTTCCCCCATCACCTCTCCCCCCAAATCAGCCTCTGAATCCGCTGCAATGGCTTCCGAGTACTCCCTCCGCAAGGTGGCCGCTCCCAACACCCTGGAGCACCGCGTCTACATTGAGAAGGATGGCCTCCCCGTCTCTCCCTTCCACGACATTCCCCTCTACGCCAACCAGGAGCAGACCATCCTGAACATGGTTGTCGAGATCCCCAGGTGGACCAATGGCAAGCTTGAGGTCAGTCTCTCTTCTAAATCTGCATCTGCATCCTTTTTTTTTTCGTTCCCAGTGACTCGTCTCGTCCCCGGCTCTTCATCATGTTGGCCTCCTTCCATTTGACCCCTCCTCCGACCGGGCGGTCAATCACATCGACCCCGCCATGCCACGTACGCCACGGACGAGCGGACGACGGAAGCACCACCCTAGCTACGACTTTGACACCGAAAAAAAATAACTGACACGGTATATACCAACAATAATAGATCTCCAAGGAGGAGCTCCTTAACCCCATCAAGCAGGATGTGAAGAAGGGCAAGCTTCGCTTCGTCCGCAACTGCTTCCCCCACAAGGGTTACCTGTGGAACTACGGTGCCTTCCCCCAGGTATGTCCTCCCTCCTCCATCTGGCCTCTCTTACCCCTACTCCTCCCCAAGCGCTCGCCGTCGCCGGCCAGCCAAGACAGCCAAGCCAACTAACGAGTATTGCGTGCTCAGACCTGGGAGGACCCCAACGCCATCCACCCTGAGACCAAGGCCAAGGGTGACAACGACCCTCTCGACGTCTGCGAGATCGGTGAGCTCGTCGGCTACACTGGTCAGGTCAAGCAGGTCAAGGTCCTCGGTGTCATGGCCCTCCTCGACGAGGAGGAGACTGACTGGAAGGTCATTGTCATTGACATCAACGACCCCCTCGCTCCCAAGCTCAACGACGTCGAGGACGTCGAGCGCCACCTGCCTGGCCTCCTCCGTGCCACCAACGAGTGGTTCCGCATCTACAAGATCCCCGACGGCAAGCCCGAGAACCAGTTCGCTTTCACCGGCGAGTGCAAGAACAAGGAGTAAGCCGCCACACTCCCCTTCACATTTGCACTGTATCCGTCTTCATACTGACCTTTTCTCTCTAGCTACGCCATGGACGTTGTCCGCGAGTGCAGCGAGGCCTGGGAGCGCCTCATCACTGGCAAGACTGCCCCCGGCGGTGTCTCTACGTAAGTTTAACCTGTGAAATAGTGATGCCATATATGCATATGCAGCACCGTACTGACTCTCTACAGCACCAACACCACCGTCTCCCACTCTCCCAGCCGCGTCGGCAAGGACCAGCTTCCCCAGCTCCCTCCCAACGAGGACCTTGCCCCTGAGAAGATCGACAGCTCCATTGACAAGTGGTTCTTCATCTCTGGTGCCTCTGCTTAAGCACCTATATATCCAATGATGAAGGATGACTGAAAATCGGTTGCGCTTGCGGCGACGAGGACGATGGGGCTGCGCGTGGGATATGAATATGGGTATAATACCAGTAATAGTTGCTGTTTGTGACCCAGAAAATATACACTTTGGTTTCTCTCCTCGACTATCGTACATTGTACACTGTACACTTTCCATGTTGTACACTCTTTATAAAGTCATCGGGCCCGCCAGTTGCGTGCTCCTCGCGCTGTAGAATCCAGCCCAGATTTTTTTTTTTTACAGAAACGCCCATGATGCCACATTGTCTTGCTCTCCCTGCCACCTCGCCGGAGTCTCAAGAATAAGACGTCTAGTCCTCGAGATCCTCCTTCTTCTGCAGCGATCTCGAGTGTCGGTCGCATTCGTTGACGAGGCCGGTAATGGTAATCTTGTCGCACTGGAAGTTCATCTCCTTGCCATCCTCTGTGAATAGTAAAGTTGGTTAGCAAGCGTCCTCTCCAAGCATGGGCAGTGGTCGCAGTGGTAACAGCCGGGCAGCCGGGCTCCTGGGAGAGGGGTCCAGGCGGTCCAAGACTGAAGATGTGAGTATGGGGTTACGCACTGAACTTGACGTATAGAGAGCTGGGCTCTTTGGCCGTTCGGGGCAGCAGCGTCGAGTTGATCCTCATGCCCATGGAGCGGGCAGTCGGGGGCAGCTGGGTGAGGAAGAGGCGGGCGGGCTTGGCGCAGGCGGAGAAGGGGTTGAATTTGGCGGTCACATCGGTCATGAATTTGGTAATCATGATGGGCAATCGGTTTGTCTCCCCGAGGGAACGGCGTTGGGCTGGCGAGGATGAGAACTTGGGGGTGGTTGAAGGCACGACAACGCAAGTCCCTTTTTTTGCTGACCTTGTCGCGCCAGAAAGATTGAAAGGCAGGCACGAGTAGAAAACGTTGTGGCTGATGGACTAGTAAGGTGTGGCTGGTGTGTGGCTGCTGGTGGGTGCTGGTGCACAACGACGTATTCAACCGGTTGATGACAGCTACGCTATTACGAGCAACTCGGTGCCCACCACGTCTCTCTCTGCATAATACTCAGTTTGTGGCGAAAAGAAGGGATTTGGAATCGGCCTCGCAACATACACACACAAATGTCATTCGAAGGGCTCCAAGAACGCCTCACGGCGCTACAGGAGACGACGGCGCAGCTCCGGGACCTCATCGACCGCCTCGACAACCTCGACTTCCAGTCCGGATCGGTGCCACTCGACACGACCGACGACGCGAGCATCAGCGGGGAACTGAGTTCCGAGATAGGAGTTCTCCTGCGCGACGGGGACGAGGAGACGGAGCTACTAGCCGAGGAGGTGGAGGATCTACGGCACGAGAACAAGGCGAGGCTCAAGGAGGGTGTTGAGAGGCAGCATCGGGAACTGGAGAGGTATGTACACCTTTTATCCCAGAAGTGTTCCACCGTCCTCTTTCCTTTATGAAAAGGAATCGAATATGTGAAGCACTGCTAACACCCCCGCAGATGCCGCGCCCAGTTCCGCAAAGCCCGCCTGGGAGCCAAGAAGCGACTGGTGCAGGCTCAGCGGCTGGAGAGGGAGCTCATAGTGCAGTCGTACTCGCTACCAGGGTCGGGGGCACAGACACCCACGACGACAGATGCGGCCGTAGCAGCAGCTACAGGTGGTGATTCCCAGGCCGACGAGACGCAAACGAAGCCTCCGACGCAGCAGCAGACAAACGCACAGCTCCGCCAGCAGCTATTCGCCGGCAGTCGGCGACAGAGAAAGGCAGCCGAGGAGCAGAGCAGCCTGTCGGAGAAGGACAGGCAGACGGTCGGGGCGAGCAGCCGGGTGACGGACAGCCTGCGGCAGATGCACGCGTCGCTGCAGTCGGAGTTGGAGCGCAGCGAGTACGCCAACCAGACGATGCGGGAGTCGACGGCGGCCTTCCAGCAGCTGCACGAGTCGTACAGCTCGCTCGAGACGATGCTCACGAGCTCGCGCGACCTGCTGGGCACGCTGCTGCGGTCGCAGAAGAGCGACACGTGGTACCTCACCACAGCGCTGTACATGCTCATGACGGTGGGGGCGTGGCTCGTCTTCCGCCGGCTGCTCTACGGGCCGCTGTGGTGGCTTGTCTGGCTGCCGCTGCGGGTGCTCTTCGGGGTGGGCGTCAGGACAAGCAGCGCGGTCATGCGTGGCGGGGAGCAGCAGCAAGAAAATGGTGTTGTTGGAGGCGAGTCTGGGAGCCAGAAAATTGCAAATGGGCTGCCCGATCAGAGGGATCTGCCCACGGCCAAGGTTGGGCTAGACGAGGATGCTGACGACGTGGATAAGCTTATGGAGCACGTTGCTGAGGTGGTCAATGAGCAGGGCGAGGTGCAGGACCAGCAACAGGTTGAGGACGCGAGACCGAGGGATGAGCTGTAACTACGAGGTCGATATCAACCTAATTCACGAATCAATGCATACGTACTCCGTACACTGTCGGAAATAGTGACGATCACGGCAACTCCTCGTTTCGTTCATTCATATATACTACGGAGTGGGTGGGATTACCGCTGGGGGCCGACGGGCGTGACCTGGCTAATCCAGGGAAGGCCAAGCTGGTGCATCTCGACAGCAAGCTGGAAGAGGTAGTCGAGGCTGTTTTCGGCAATCTGTCAGTATCATGTTCTTTCTTTCTCTCTTTCTTTCTTTCTTCCTTTCGACATGGGACTCCTTGGTTGGTGAAGAAGACGCACCTCTCGCATTGCGTCTTTGCCTTGTGGACATTGTCACCCCAGACGTAGACGCCGTGGCGCCGGACGAGCACGGCATAGGCATCCGGGTACTTGTCCATGGCCTCCTCGAGGAACTCGGTCAGGTCCTCCTCGTGCGGGGTGTTCTCGATGACGGGGATGCGCAGGGTGTCGTGGTATCCCAGGTTGCCCTGCTTTGTGGGGCCCTTGGCGAAGCCCTTGATCTGCTCAATGTTGTTGATCTCGAAGACGCTGGAGCCCTGCCTCTCAAGCAGCAGGGTCACCAGGACGGCCCAGTGAGAATGGGTGTGGATGCAGCAGCCGGCGCCGCGGCGGGTGAAGGCGGCGAGGAAGAGGGGCGTGCACTGCGAGGGCTTGTAGCTCGGCGGGCTGCGCAGGTAGGTCCGCTGGCGGAGGTGAGGGTCGGTCTGGGCGGCGATGCTGAGGACGTAAATGTCGTCCGACTTCATGAGCTCCTTTTGCACGCCCGACGGGGCAATGTAGACGAGGTCACTGGGGAGAAGTCAGTCTGTGAGTCGGGCAGTAAACCGTGCCGTTTTTTTGGAGCATATGAAGCCGTAGGCTAATACTTACTCGTCCCGGATCGAGCACCCGCCGCCCGTGCCCGTCACCCATCCCAATGTCCAGAACTTGGCGCATAGCGAGGGGATGAGGTTGGCGGGGTGGTTGGGGTTTTCGGACCGGACGAGGGCGTCGGCATCGGTGTCGGACATGATGTCGGTTGCGTGTGAGGAGTAGTGATACTACTGCTAGAGATGATGGTAGATAGTAGAAACACTACTTAGTCTGGTGCTTTGGAAACAAGTGACGTTTGTCGCGGGGATGTTTTTTTTTTCCGAGTGTATCTTGGAGAGTGGGGGAGGGGCACAATTGACGCCATCGTGGGTGCAGCATGGTACGCTATTGGCAGAAGTTACACCACAATGCATTTGGAGACAGCAACAGACGCAGCAGACGTAGTATATTCTTCTTCTTTAGTAACAACTCGACTTTATCAGGCAATACAAAGCGTATTGCGGTCCGACGACGCGTCTGCTGAGTCCAATGCCAGTCGCGTCGACATAGTGCAGGGTACTACTAGTAGTAATGAGTTCGGACAAGACGTACTGTACTTGGCCATGAGGTCATCAGAGGAAGCAAGACAAGCGGTACTCGTACTCCGTACAGGTATTGGTATTATAAAGTCCCATCGAGATCCCAAGTAAAAATAGTCCAGTGACCAGGGCAAATATCTTCTCCACAATCGTTACAAGTATGCATTTCCAACATTGTCCAACATTGCGCGCGCGCAGTGGATATATTAATACGAGGATGGTGAAGAGAAGCTGCGCGAGGTAAGTTGGCACGAAGTAAGCTGGGCGGACGGCGGCACCACCACCATGCCGGCACTGGCAGCACCCACATGCACGAGCACGGAGTATAGTCGTACAGAGTATAACAGTCAAAGCGTACAGCTCACTACCGGACCGGATACCCGTAGGATACACAGACTGCAGTCATTGTACCTATTGCCTACCAAGGAAGCAACCAAATAAATATACTGTATACTCCCACTCCGTAAGACAGCATTGACAGCGTAAAAGTCTGTAATACGGGGTTGTCGCTGGGGACCTCGTATTCGACCTCTGTGCTGTCGACTTGGCGTTGCATGGCGTTGCATGTGGCGTCTTGGTACGGAGCAGGCTGCAATAGCACGAGGTGGGCATATAATGAATGGTATTGAGCATTATATCACCTGAGCTGAGGGTACGATCATGCCCCTTTTTATCAAGGACCGTTATTGTAAGTACCGTATGTATGGGGTACGATTGCTCGTGCCTTTATGTCGTACGAGTAATCTCATGTATGCTAGTATGGAGAACGGAGTACGGAGTAGTACCTGAAGAAAGGCAAATAGGGATAGTGGTTGTAAGGAATAATACTTTGTACATAGCCATGGTCATGATATGGAGATTACGACCTGAGAATGGTAAACTATAATTCCCCTGTGCCTGAGTGCCTGAGGAGTAAACAAAACTTCCATGCACGCACGTCTGTACTTTGTACTCGTACTCCGTATTACAGATACTTCGTACGAGCTTGGAGCAGTATTACGACTGTACGAGTAAACGCTGGACCCATTTCTACCCGACCCATCCCGTAGGTGTCTGTAGGCGTACGAAGTCAAGAAGTACAGCTAACCGTGCACCGTGTTACTTACCTATCTGCTTGCCTGCCTGTCCTTGTATACTGTGGTTCGCATGCCACATTGTACTAGTACCGTACGCCGTATTACGCCGTACTCCGTATACCATAGTCTTAAGTACTACTCTGGGAATACGAGTATGCGTATTACTGCTCCGCGTTAAGCTCTTGGTCCCACATGGTGAAACGGTTCATTGTAGGACTTGGACTGCGTATATCCATGGAAACGTGCAGCCCTCTGTACGATTCATGTCTATTAGAACCAAGTCAAGCAAGTCAAGTCCAGACTGTCAACTGTCAACATAGTCAGACAAAAGCCAAGTTGTCAATCTGGTGGGTTTGCGGGTGAAGAGACAACCTACAAATATCACTCCGTAACAAAGTACGTGTAATATCCGTTATGCATAGTCAAGCTTCGTCCCCTGTACGCGCATTGGTTAAACATTTCCGTTGACCCTGTACCGTACACTGTACGAGTACCAAGTCGAGAAGTGAAGTAAGTACTCCGTACATGGTGCCCGCATCGATATTGTCTTTTCTTCTCCTCGACAACCAAGGCAAGTCAATTCCAGGTCCAATCTGTGTGTCTCTTATTGTCTGCTTGTCTGCCCAGGTCGAGAGGAGAGGACCCTCTTCCGCCCCCTGAAACATTCAACCCCAATGGCCCTAGGTCCTTGGGCAATAAGACAACAAACAAAGACCATTGCCGTCGTCATGGGATTTCATCCATCCATCCAACTTGTTTGCCCGCCTGCTTGTTTGTTTCGTTGCTGGATGGCTTGTACTCCGTAATAGTAGGTACGGGTACATACACTTGGCCCGTGTCATGCGTCTGACCGCAACGCTTCAACACGAGGGTCCCACGGTCGCCTAAACTTCTTACCAGTGCTATTAATACCAACCTTCAGGTACCGTTCCAATGGGCAAACCAGCTCTTTTCTGCCCACGGGACAATGCTCGGTATTGAGACTTTGTACTTACGAGTACCCGTAGTCCGTACAGAGCTACTCGTACCATTTAATTTGCTCCATGCTCAGGCGGCAGGGATCTGGGCTCCAATTCCTCACAGTCACACACCCCCCTTCGGTCCCTCGCCTTGCGAATCAGCACCCTCCGTTTGTCTTGGAGGTCCCCCCCTCTGCCTTTTTTCCCCAGACATGGATGTCCGCCAAGGCCCGATCTGTTGTCCTAGCGCATCTTTGCCTCTGTGCGATGTAGCTCTGTACGGAGTACATTGTGCCTGTACGAGCTTCAACACGAGGTCATGGCACCGCACCGTCTCCTCCCAATACGCTCACACCCCCTGGCATTGGAGACCTCTGGCCTGGCAGAGACCATGGCGGCCATGGCTCGTGGCCTAGGACATTTCCAGGACAACAGCTCGCAAAGTGGCGTTGTCCTTTTGTTTCGTCTTGGCTCTGGCGTGTGCCGGGTTGAATAAGTATCCGTTCGTGTCCCTCTCTCGTTCTCAGAAGCCTGCTCTCTTTTCTTCTTCCCTCCAGTGCTCCTCATACTCATACCCATACCGTTCGTTACTTCCTTGGACAGCGTCGTCATGTAAGTCTACCATCCCTCCTGCCTGTCTCATGCCACGTGCGTATTAGTCTTTGAGCGAAGCTAACATGTCAGTCTTGCAGAACATATAATAGATAATACCCCATACACTCACTCTTCTTCTTCAACCCTCAAACCATCAAGATGCGCTTCACCTCCGTCTTCTTCGCCGGCGCCCTGGCTCTCGTCGCCACCGCCCAGTCCTCTGACAGGGCCACCAGCACCGCTAGCGCCGACCCCGTCCAGTCGTCGATCCAGGCCTGCATCAAGACGTGCGACGCCGACGACACGGCCTGCCTGGCCCGCTGCAACCCCGTCCCCAACCCGGACGCCGACCAGATCAACGCCACCCACGCCTGCGTTGCCAAGTGCGACCAGGGCGACGGCTCCGCCGCCGAGACCAAGGTCTACTCCGAGTGCGTCGCCGGCTGCATCAAGGAGAACTACTACGACTCCAAGAGCGGTACCCCCCAGGCCACCGGTGGCAGCAAGGGCAACTCGGCCAGCAACTCGGCCAGCACCACCGCCGCCTCGGCTACTTCCTCTGGCGCTACCGGCTCCGCCACCAGCGGAGCCTCGGGCTCTGGCTCCTCGGACGAGGCCTCGAGCACCGGTTCCAGCAGCGGCTCCCAGTCCACCTCGGATTCCAACTCTGACAACGACGGCGGCAACGCCGCCTCGGGTGTCTACGCCTCCAGCGCTGCCATCTTTGGTGCCATCATTGCTGCCATGGCCCTGTAAGCGGGGAGCATTGGAAGCTGAGCACCGCCCTTTTTCTCCTTCTTCTGTACTGTTTACCCTCTCCGACTTGGACAAAAAACTGTTGGAGGGCGCATATACCTAGCTCTCCACGACCTAATTAAGAATTGTGTTAATATACGATGGACAAATGGAATACGTCAACTTTACTGAGTCTTTTCTTCTCTCGTGAGCCCTGTGAACTGATACCTGCATGTCTTACCGTGAGTGAATATCGAGCATGTTGCGCCCCTTCTGCCGAACCCGCGAGGGCAAGTCTTGTTGCAGCAGACACGGAAATGCCGGGCTGGCAGGCGGCCGGTACTGGTGGAGAAGTTGACGACGTCGGTCCGGCACGCACACGGCAATTCATTGGATCCGAGAACAATGAAAGGGATTTATATGCCATATTCGGCACCGACAATCCCGTGGCTTGTGAGAGCGCGTGCGAGTTGGTACGCATATGACAACTTCAATATCAAGGAACTGAAACTGTCACATTGGAGATGGCAAGTTTGGAGAAGATGGGGAACAATGCCAGTTCGGGTGCACGCTCCAATAGAGAGGTCGAATGGAAAGTCTGGGGTTGTGTCGACTTTTTATATGGGTCTCGACATATTACCTGTGTTCCTTCCGTGGATGGCATCAGTCGTCAACGTACGGAGCAAGTCCTTACGGGGTGAGTTCTGTACCTGGCCCGAGGTTTGCTATTGATCCGCATTGTTGAATTGTCAGGGGTTCGATGCTGTCCAATTCTGACTAGACGTTGGGAGGCTTGGGAGGCAAGGAGGCAGTTGGCACAGTTGTGCAGCGGGTTCAAGTTGAGCATGTCTTGCTGGGGTGGTGAGTATTGACAGAAGTAAAAACGACAGATGATTGAAGAAGGGATCAAGAGACATGCGGATTCGCGGAGTACTTTGTACGGCAGACAGACCCGTGGGATCCGGATGGTTCAGCTTTACGGTGAAAGTGATACCGACGATTATTACGAGCATGGAGTACGAAGGGGATTGGTACTGCGAAGTAATACGGAGTAAGGAGTACAGGTAGGCAATTGAGGACATGGCTCCTTCCCGTGGTTGTCAATGCCATTTTAGCTGCGTTGGCCTTGTTTTGGGAACGTACAGGGACGGAGTGAGTCGGAGTGAGTGCATCGTACCTACCTATTGCAGACGGAAATCCGTGGATTCTTCCATACAATTCCACCGGATCGGCCCACAACAAGCGCCGCCTTGACCCTTTGCCCTTTGACATTTGGACAAGTGGTTTGAGTGAGTGATTATGATACTAAGCAAGCATACGGAGAGCAATGTCAAAGTGCCTCATATCCATACATGGGCACGGGCACATCTCATCTCATACGTTCCTCAACAGGCAAGTCGCGACCCACTGAGCTCCTTGTCAAGAGCCGAGACCAGCCAAGATAGCTGACACGGTTGCACACACAACGCCATATTGCAACCGATTGAGGAGTGAGTGAGGCGTGCGTGTCGTGTCATTCTTTCCCTGGGAATCACTGTTGGTAGAAGAGTCTTGCACAAGTGATGGGGAGAAGCAGTGACAAGGTCTTCTGAGACACAGCCGGCCAAGCACGAGGAGGAGCAGTATGTCGTCCTTGTAACTACGTAGTTGAGCGGTTATGATCCTGGATGATATTGAACGTGCCGTCGCGCCCCGTGGCCATATCCCAGGGTCCCCAGCGCCAATGTGAGACCCACAGACGGCCGGCGACATCAGAAGAAGACAGACGATAGTGCGGTCCAATTGTCAAATTGATGGGACGCTCCACTATATCGGGGCCCTGAACGTGCTGTGAACACTGACGGGAGCCCTGTGAGCCTGTGGCTTTGGACGCCTGTAGCCCGTGGGCGCCTTTGGGTGGGACCCCGCATCTCGGCCGGCGTGCGTGCGTCGTAGCCTTTAGCGTGCTCAAGCTCCAACGTGTCCTCAATGCCAAAAGGCCACGGCTAGCTTTACGCCCTCACCTCGTCCGGCCTCGAGTTAAATCCAACTCGTCTCCCAACAACTCGCGTTTGCCCCCTCCCTTCCTCGACGGTTCTTCTTCACCCTGGAATTGTCCTTTCCTTGCGTGCTGGGCTTGGCCAATTGGCTCCGTTTTTACTGGTAGAATCAGCCTTCCCTTTGGACCCTGTCTTTTCTTCTCTGCTGCTGAGCCTTCTTTCTGCTTCCTTCTGTTCCTTCACATCCACCCTTGGTTCTCGTCGCCCACCCAAGTTTGCCTCCCCCAACGCAAACGAAGCCACCATCAACCATGAAGTTCAACGCTGTTGCCGCGGCCGTCTCGGCTGCCATGCTTGCCGGCGTCGCTCACGCCGAGGAGCCCGTCGAGGAGTCGGTTGTCGCCCCCGATGTGCCCACCTTCACTGTGAGTTGACAGTTGTCCTTCCTCTCTACCTCTGTGCTTGTGGCGCAACCGCGAACAAGAGTTGCTGACAATCCGCTCCCCCCCCTCTGCAGCCTACCACCCTCAAGGCCGACTTCCTTGAGCAGTTCACCGACGACTGGGATGCGCGCTGGAAGCCTTCCACCGCCAAGAAGGACACGTCCAAGGACGACGAGGAGTGGGCCTACGTTGGTGAATGGGCCGTCGAGGAGCCCTCCGTCTACAAGGGCATCGACGGTGATAAGGGTCTTGTTGTCAAGAACCCGGCCGCTCACCACGCCATCTCGGCCAAGTTCCCCAAGAAGATTGACAACAAGGGCAAGACCCTTGTCGTCCAGTACGAGGTCAAGCTCCAGAACGGCCTCGAGTGCGGTGGCGCCTACATGAAGCTCCTCCGTGACAACAAGGCTCTCCACCAGGACGAGTTCTCCAACGCTACGCCCTACGTCATCATGTTTGGCCCCGACAAGTGCGGCCACACCAACAAGGTCCACTTCATCTTCAACCACAAGAACCCCAAGACGGGCGAGTACGAAGAGAAGCACCTCAAGTCGCCCCCCACGGCTAAGATTGTCAAGACGACCGAGCTCTACACGCTCATCGTCAACCCTGACAACACCTACGCCATCCTCCAGAATGGCGAGGAGGTCAAGGCTGGCTCTCTCCTCGAGGACTTCAACCCCCCCGTCAACCCCGCCGCCGAGATCGACGACCCCAAGGACTCCAAGCCCGACACCTGGGTTGACCAGGCCCGCATCCCCGACCCCGAGGCTACCAAGCCCGAGGACTGGGACGAGGACGCTCCCTTCGAGATTGTCGACGAGGAGGCCGAGAAGCCCGAGGACTGGCTCGAGGACGAGGCTACCACCATTGCCGACCCTGAGGCCGAGAAGCCTGCCGACTGGGATGACGAGGAGGACGGTGACTGGGTCGCCCCCACGGTCCCCAACCCCAAGTGCGCCGAGGCCTCTGGCTGCGGTCCCTGGAGCAAGCCCCTGACCAAGAACCCCGACTACAAGGGCAAGTGGACCGCTCCTCTCGTCGACAACCCCGACTACAAGGGTCCCTGGGCCCCCCGCAAGATCAAGAACCCCGCCTACTTCGAGGACAAGACCCCCGCCAACTTTGAGCCTATGGGTGCCATCGGCTTCGAGATCTGGACTATGCAGAGCGACATCCTCTTTGACAACGTCTACATTGGCCACTCGGTTGAGGACGCCAAGAAGCTCGCCGACGAGACCTTCCATGTCAAGCACCCCATTGAGAAGGCCCTCCTCGAGGCTGACAAGCCCAAGGAGGCTGACAAGCCCAAGTCTCCCTCCGACCTCAACTTCCTCGACGACCCCGTCCTCTACATCCGCGAGAAGGTCGACCTCTTCCTCGCCATCGCCCAGCGCGACCCTATCGAGGCTGTCAAGTTTGTCCCCGAGGTTGCTGGTGGCATCGTCGGCATTGTTCTGTCTTTCCTCGCTCTCCTCGTTGTCCTCTTCACTGGTGGCTCCTCGGCTCCTGCCGGCAAGCCCGTGGCCCCCAAGGACAAGGCCGCCGAGGCCAAGGACAAGGCTTCCACGGCCGCGGCCACTGGTGCCGACAAGGCTCAGGGTGAGGTCAGCAAGCGTGCGACGCGCAGCCAGTCGTAGACTCCTTGGACTGGTATTCAAGGGAAGCAAGTGATGGTGCGAGGAAGGAAATCGGTAGCAGCTGGAATAGAAGAGCAATTGTATGGAATTGACTGATTCTTTGGCCTGTCACAGCTGCAGATGCAGATGGAGGGGATACCAAGACACTTGAGGGCGGAGGAGACGCACAGCAGCTGGTCCTTTTTCACTTGTAGCAATTCCTCAATATTGATTTATCCGCAGTGTACTTTGATTTGGCGTTTGCAGCAGTATCATTCAATACAAGAACAAGATACAAAAGGTCCAGAACAAACAAAAGTGAATGTCGTACGGAGTACGGAGTATGGAGTAAACGATGCGATAAGACTGACCGCTCGCCTGTGGTTTTCCTCGGCTGGACCGGTAGCGGCAAGCGTCGGCTTCGGCTCAAGAATACATGTGTTGCTGCTACAGGGAAGGTCCTCACCCTGCTACCATCAATTGGCAGGAGGTGGCCTCTTGTATGAATTCCACGAGTAAAGCAGCAATCGTAATACGATTATGAGTACCAATTGAATATCTTTGTGAAGTATTATGTGTGCTAATACTATCTGTATTTCATATCAACCCGTTGTGGATCGCAGCACTACATAGATAAGACTGGAGCCCGGCGACCCGCCGACTTCGGTACAAGGGCTCCCCCGCACCCCGGCTATTGCCCGCTGTGACGTTGGGGGACTACGCCACGGCCCCCCAGTGGTTGCTGTAGCTATAAGCGACTCCTCTTCCATCATTGTCTCAATCCGCCAGCCTTTCCCTTCTTCCGACCCCTATTCACGAGAGGGACCAGAAGAAGACAAGAGGACCCAATTGCTTGATTCCAATTCCAAGTGATCTCGAAACTGTTACTGCTCGTCTTATATACCAGAACAACACCGATCACCATGCGTCGAACAGTGACCCGCAGCGTCGTGGCCCCGGCTACCAGGACGGCCACTACCGCCCGCCTGCCCTCGAGGGTCATGGGTATGGGATTCTGCCGCTCCGTTGCTACCCCCGGGTCCGCGGGCAGGAGGTCCCTCCATGTGACGGCCCGGCAGCTGAGACCTACGGCGGCGGCAGCCCCCGTGTCGGAGGGCTACCCGACGACGCACGACAAGATTGCCACGGTGGGCAAGACACCATACTTTCTCAACAACAAGTTCTACGAGTCGGAGACAGACCAGTACATTGACCTGGCGGACCCGGCGACCAACAACCTGGTCACGCGGGTGCCGCAGATGACGGACGGGGAGCTCAAGGCGGCGGTGGCGAGCGCCGAGGCGGCGTTTGGGCCGTGGCGCGACACGACAGTGCTGCATCGCCAGCAGATCATGTTCCGCTTCGTGCAGCTCATCAAGGACAACATGGACCGGCTGGCAGCGAGCATCACCCTAGAGCAGGGCAAAACGTTTGCCGACGCAAAGGGCGACGTGCTGCGTGGGCTGCAGGTGGCCGAGGCGGCAGTCGGGGCGCCCGAGCTGCTCAAGGGCGAGGTGCTCGAGGTGTCGCGCGACATGGAGACGCGCACGTACCGCGAGCCGCTGGGTGTCACAGCCGCCATCTGCCCCTTCAACTTCCCGGCCATGATCCCGCTGTGGTGCATCCCCATCGCGACCGTGACGGGCAACACGCTGGTGCTCAAGCCGTCGGAGCGCGACCCGGGCGCGGCCATGATCCTCGCCGAGCTGGTCCAAAAGGCCGGGTTCCCCGACGGTGTCGTCAACATTATCCATGGCGCCCACCGCGCCGTCGACTTCCTCATCGACGAGCCGGCCATCAAGGCCATCAGCTTCGTCGGCGGCAACAAGGCGGGAGAGTACATCTTCACGCGTGGGTCTGCCAACGGCAAGCGCGTCCAGGCCAACCTCGGCGCCAAGAACCACGCCGCTGTTCTGCCCGACGCAAACAAGAATCACTTCCTCAACAGTGTCGCGGGAGCTGCCTTTGGCGCCGCTGGCCAGCGTTGCATGGCCCTTAGCACGCTCGTCATGGTCGGCGACACAAAGGAGTGGCTGCCCGAGCTCGCTGAACGCGCCGCCGCCCTCAAGGTTGCCGGTGGGTTTGACGAGGGCGCCGACTTGGGGCCCGTCATCTCCCGCCAGAGCAAGGACCGCATCGAGCACCTCATCGCCACGGCCGAAAAGGAGGGCGCCACCATTCTCCTCGATGGCCGTGGCAAGGGCCCCCTCGACAAGTACCCGGACGGCAACTGGGTCAGCCCAACCATAATCACCGGCGTTACCCCCGACATGACGTGCTACCGCGAAGAGATCTTTGGGCCCGTCCTCGTCTGCCTCAACGTTGACTCCATCGACGACGCCATCGAGCTTGTCAACAGCAACGAGTACGGCAACGGCACCGCCATCTTCACCCGCTCCGGTGCCACAGCAGAGACCTTCCGTCGCCGCATCGAGGCCGGCCAGGTGGGGATCAATGTCCCCATCCCGGTGCCCCTGCCCATGTTTTCCTTCACGGGAAACAAGAAGAGCGTGGCCGGTGGCGGTGCTAGCACGTTCTACGGCAGGCCGGGAATCAACTTTTACACCCAGATCAAGACTGTCACGGCTTTCTGGCCGAGTGCTGACGCTGTTGCAAAGAAGGCGTCTGTCCACATGCCCACTCTCCAATAAGGAGTCAGTTAATAAGAAAAGGAACAAAAAAAAGAGAGGGGGGAAGACACGAAGTGTGTCCAGGAGTGGATGAAATTGGGGCCATGTACACTGGGAACTTGGGATATAGCGGAATCGAAACGATTCAACCATTACAAGTACCCAATTCAGCATCACCCGAAAACAAATGCGTAGAACTAACTGTACTCCGTAAAGAGCAAAGAGAACTCCTGGCAGGGCCAAAAAGTAACAAAAAAGGAAAAAAGTAAATGCGCCAACCGCGAATCGAACGCGGACCCTCTGCTGATCCGTTGTAATGGAAGGCAGATATTGTAACCATTCAACTATTGGCGCTAGATTACGCTGATTAATATTGCTTCTTGTTAAACTTATATCCTATAGGCACAGACACTTCCAGTTTGATTAGTCTTCGTTCAACACTGCGAGCAAGTCTGTAATTGTCTACGTTCTTGTTTTCTTTTCTATGAAGTACATGTTGCAGCTTTAACAAGGATACGTTTGTTTTACATGTGCTATATCCGGCCGTGCTCGCGTTGCCGTGTGATGAGCTAACTGTACTACGTACATGGGACACTGGTGCCCTTCAGCCGTGTCGACGCCAGAGCTGTACGGATACTTCATGTACTGCATACTAAAGTTACATGCAAGCAACAGAAAAAGGAAAGAAGAGCGCACTACTACAACGGCGGGAAATTGGCTCGCAGGAGAAATTATGAGGGGTATCGTACATATATTAGGGCGTCACTCTCTTTGTTCCTTGGAGGATACAAAGACGGTACTCTCACCAACATCGCTGCCTCCCCGACTAGTACTACCGCTGGCCGCGTCATTCTCGTACGACGCTCCGACATTCTGTATGACCTGGCGGCCGTGCCAGGTGTCCATGGGGCGGGCACTACCGCGTATCCACTGCTGGAACCAGTGCGGGAAGAAGCGCACGCCCGTGAGCATCATGGCCGACGCAGGCAGGACGACGGACCCGCTCGTGCCGGAGAGGACCTTGCGGACAACGGCCTCGGCGACTGTCTCTGGGTGGAGTGTCGGCATGATGATGCCCGTGCCCTGGTTGAAACCGCGGAACAGGCTCGTGCTGGTGTGTGATGGCTGGACGAGGACGGTGCGCACGCGGCGGGCGCCATGAATCCCCGGCAGCTCGGCGGCGAGGCCCTCGTGCAGACTCATGGCGGCGGCTTTGGAGGCGGCGTAGTCGACAATATTCAGCATGGGCATATGTGCGGCCACGGAGGAAACGGTGACGAAGACGCCGTGGTCCCGGGCCACCATGCTGGGCACAAAGGTGCGGGCAGCCCAGAAGGGCGCCAAGGCGTTGACGTCAAAGGTGAAACGGACGTCCTCGGGCGTGGACTCGAGTACAGTCTTGCCGCGGACTACGCCGGCGTTGTTGATAACGACGGTCGGGTCGCCCACCTCGGCGCGGATCTTAGCCGCCGCTACCTCAATGTTTTGCGCCGATCGCAGATCGCACTGGTAGTAGTGGACTTTGGAGGCTACGTCCGTGTATAGGTCAGTTCTTCACTTTGCACGTGTGGGCCTATCATAGGTCCGTCACTTACACGTCTCAAACGTCATGGGCTGCACATCGAGGACCACGACGGTTATCCCCCTCTCCTCGAATAGTTTGACCATCTCACCGCCGATGCCACCCGCTCCCCCCGTCACCAGAACAATCTCCTTGGTCCAGTCGTACGTATCGCTGGTCCAGTTGTTGAGCGCGCCCTCCGAGATCCACCGGTTTACCACGCGGATCACCCCAGCGTACAAGAGACCGTGTAGAAGCTTGCTCACGGTCGGGTGCAGTGTCGACAGGTCGGCTCCCCTCTTGGTGAAGCGGGCGGCGGCGACGAGAGGCAGCAGGAGCGAAGGGTTGAGCGCCGTGGCTCGGACCAGGCGCAGGACCACGTCGAGACAGAAGCCCTCGCGGGGGAGTAGGCCGCTGTGCATGGGCATGGTGAGGTCGACTAGAATACCAGGAATGGGCGTCGTGGGTGTGATGTTTGTGTGTTCTGTCCTGTCTGTACGTCTCGCTCTCAGTCGGAGATGCGCTCCTTCCCTGACATTGAGTTATGGCCGCACATGCCTCGGCCCGACCCCGCCTTTTTAACAGTTGGCAGTGTACGGAGTACAGCGTCGTATTATCACTGTTCCTCCTTCTTGATACATGCCATATAACCGTATGCAGGAGGTAATATCGAACCATGTACTGTTGACTTTTCTTGCCCTCCCTCGCTTGCCAACCAATTATGCACGGAGAATGCCGCGCATAAGTTGACCAGACGTAGCAGCAGCGGATAGTCCGATGATTGAACCTGGCCTGATCTGCGAGATGGTGATCATCCTTATCTTGATGAGTGACTTTTCGGTCAAAGAGATAAGGTTCATTCGGTGTCCTGTACAATTGATGTTTGAGCTCGTGGTCCATGTTCGATGTTAGTGCGTGCTGTGTATGTGGTAGCCGCGATTGTAACACTAACACCAAGCAGATTCCAGTTCAAACACACAGAGTACTTCCCAGGAGTAACACTTTATGGCTTGTCACATTTTCTATACTTACCAAAAGCTTTCAAGAACCTCGTCTTCTTGAACTAATCTAAAGTAGAGTTTATTCAATTACAGTCCTACTATGAGCCTTGTGGATGGGTCATTGGGGCCAAGAGTTCAAGACTCAAGGGTAAGCAGATTGGAAACACACGATAACCCCCAAATTTCAACCTCGACCTTTCATCTCTCATGTCGTCCATCATCCGCAACTGAGAGCGTCATCGAGATACTGCCAATATGAGCTGCCCACGCCTCCTGAAGGCGCGGGCCACCTGCCTCACCCGTTATGCCTTCACCCCTCGCATCACGCAGACCTGCGCGACCGCCAGTCGGCGCTCCATGAGCTCAGCCTCGGGCCTGCGCAGCCTCCTTAAGGTGTCGGAAGAGGTGGCCGACGCAGTGGCGACCGACAAGCCCGTCGTGGCCCTCGAGTCGACCATCTACACGCACGGAGCCATGGGCACGCACCTTGCCGCCGAGCACGAGAAGCTGATCCGCAGCCACGGCGGAATCCCTGCAATCATTGCTATTGTTGACGGCGCACCTACCGTCGGCGTTTCGTCGGCCGACATTGTGCGCATGATTGAGAGCCAGAGCGCCGCCAAGGTGTCGAGACGGGATATGTCATATCTCGTAGGAATGGTAGGAACTCTTTATTTTCTCACCTTTCTTTTTCAACTAGGTTCAATGGGACGGACGAAAACTCATACGTGAACTACAGGGCATTGCTGGCCGCAAGCTGCACGGTGGGACCACCATCTCTGGCACGATGCTGCTGGCCCGGCTGGCAGGCATTCGTGTCTTTGGAACAGGCGGCCTGGGTGGTGTGCACCGCGGGGGTGAGAACTCGATGGACGTGTCGGCTGATCTTACTGAGCTGGGCCGCACGCGGGTCGCAGTCGTGAGCTCTGGCTGCAAGGGCTTCCTCGACATCCCGCGGACGCTGGAGTTCCTCGAGACGCAGGGATGTTTGGTGTCGACATTCGCCGACGGCCGTGCTGGCAAGGTCGACTTCCCGGGATTCTGGGCCCGCAACAGCGGCACTCCGAGTCCCAGCGTCGTCTACAACGAGAGGGAGGCGGCTGCCATGATCTTCAGCCAAGAGAAGCTGGGAATCGAGTCGGGCATGCTCTTCGCCAACCCAATTCCCGAGGAGTACGGCATCCCGCTCCCCGATATCCAATCTGCTATTGAGCAGGCCATCAGCGAAGCCAACGAGCAGGGTGTGTCGGGCAAGGAAAACACCCCCTTCATCCTCGGCCGGCTCAAAGAGCTCACAGGCGACAAGGCCGTCGTGGCCAACATGGCTCTTGTGAAGCAGAACCTCATCAGGGCGACCAATGTCTCGGTTGAGCTGTCTCGTCTGCTTCAGCAGCAAACGTAAGTTGGGGCGAGAAAGAAGACGAAACTTGGCTGGGGGTTGTTCATGTAACTCAATTCCTATATAGAAACGCGTATACCACGAGTACTCTGCTTCCTACTCCTACCGCTCCCGCTTCTCCTGCCACAACCTCCCATACCGACATCGGCAGCATCCCGAAAGCCGCCAGCCGTGTAACCACGCCCGCTGCCGACATTATGGTTGCTGGCTCAGTAGCCATCGACCTGAGCTGTGACTACGCCAGCGCAGACAAGACCCGCGTCTCACCCCAGCCTAGCACCTCCAACCCTGCCTCTATCAGCCAGTCGATCGGCGGTGTCGGCTACAATGTCGCCCTGGCCGCCCACCGGGCAAGCGGCGCCGGGAAGGTACAGTTTTGCAGCCTAGTTGGCGACGACATGTGAGCCCACCCAACATTCAAATCATCGTATGTGTGCTGTGGCTAACTATGGGCAAACAAAAGAGCCGGCTCAACTGTCCTTTCATCCATCGAGGCCGAGGGTCTCGACACGACATATGTCCGCCGCCTGGGCACTGAACATGCCCCAGCCAACCGCACAGCCCAGTATGTGGCTGTAAACGACGGAGAAAAGAACCTTGTCATGGCCATGGCCGATATGAACATTTTCTCGCACCACTCCTTTCAGGACGACTGGCGCAGAGCCGTCGGCGAGGTGAAGCCCAAGTGGCTTGTTGTAGACGGCAACTGGTCGCAGCAGGACATCAAGGCCCTCGCAGCGGCCGGCAAAGAGCACGACAGCAAAGTGGCATTTGAGCCTGTCTCTGTCGAGAAGTCGGTCAGACTATTTGCGCCCTTTCCCCAGCCCCCGGGTGGCCATGGCCGCGAGGGACAGTCGCCGTCTCCCGCATCGCCGGGCGTTTTCCCCAACGCTGCCATCGATCTCGCCTCGCCCAACACGTATGAGCTCGCGGCGATGTACTCGGCTGCCAAAGCAAACGGGTACCTCGATACGCCTGAGTGGTTCGGCGTCATTGACTCGTTCGGCATGCGCGGCGCCCGCGAGCGATTCGTTTACCTGACGTCGCCGAAGCTGACCGATGCGGGCATCCCCATCCAGTCAGTCCAGCTGCTCCCGTACATCCCCACCATAGTCACAAAGCTTGGCTCCGAGGGCGCGCTCCTCACGACCTTGCTGCCCAAGGACGACCCGCGTCTGTTCGCAGCCGACAGCCAGCAATTCATCCTGGCCAGGGCCGTCGACCACCCCACCATCGGGGGCATCTACATGAGGCTTTACCCCGCCGAGGAGAAGGTTGAGGATATCGTCTCTGTCAACGGTGTCGGTGACACGTTTTTGGGTGTTCTGATCTCGGGGCTGGCCCAGGGCGGCAGCGTGGAGCGACTGGTGGGTGTCGCGCAGCAAGGCGCCGTCATGTCGCTGCGATGCGCGGACTCGGTAAGCCCCGAGGTGTCGAATCTCCAAGGATCCATCACCAAGGCTATTCTATAGTAGATACCATATACCCAGACTACCATGTACCACCACTTTTTGCGTTATACAGACTTAATTGCATTCAGTTCGTTGATATCCTCAAATTCACGTCTCCCCTCAGCCTTGTACTTTGTCAAGCCCCACATGATTGGATGGGTGGAGGGCCTGACCCACTTTGGCGGGGCACTCGATGCAAGGCTGACGGTCTAACAGTCTAGGAAAAAAAAAAAAAAAGCTGCGAAGGCCGCGAGCCCACATCACCAACCATACACCAACGTCTCAATAGAATCAACGTTGAGATTCCACCATGGCGCCCCCCAAAGACGACAAGATGTCTGACGACGAATCACTATCAGAGAGCGACTTTTCGGGCCTCGAGTCCGGCGACGAGCGACAACGCGATGAGGCTGCCGCCGGCCTATTTGACAAGGACTCGGACGAGGAGGAGCTGGAACGCCTGGTGCTCGGCAACAAGGACGGCTTCCGCGAGAGCCTCTTCAAGGGAAACGACTGGCTTATGGATGGCTCGGAAGAGACAGAAGGGAAGACTGGCGAGGGCGACGACGCGGGCGAACTGGAGGACGTGCAGGACAACGACCTGTTCACGTTTGACGCTGGCACAACTGGCAAGAAGACGGACGACAAGGGGGCCAAAACGGCGGCAGGTTCAGCAGGAGGAGAAGCAAAGCCGGCGTGGGAGGACAGCGATGATGAGCGCCTGGCTATATCGCTGGCCGGTGCGACGCGGCTGCGCAAGCTGCGGATATCTGAGGTCGAAGACGTGGTCAGCGGCACAGAGTACAGCAGGCGTCTGCGGCAACAGTACGTGCGGCTGAACCCGATGCCGTCGTGGGCGAAGGCCAAGAAGGGCGGGGAGAATGCGCGGGCGACAAAGCGCAGGCGTCGGTCGTCAGCGGCGGCCACGTCGGACGACTCAGGTGCCAGCAGTGACAGCGACGCGAGCGACTCGAGCGACATCGAGGCGCAGCCCCTGCAGACGTTCCTGCGCGACGCCAACAAGCTCGCCGGCGGACAGGGGCAGCAGAAGCACAGGCGCCTGCGGCCCGAGATCATCGACATCCAGCGGACACGCGAGATCCCGGACCGGCATAAGGCCCCGGTGGACAGCCTGTCGTTCCACCCGACGTACCCGGTGCTGCTGTCGTCGAGTCCGGCGTCGGTGCTGTACCTGCACCACATCGCGCCCGAGGCGCACCCGACGCCCAACCCGCAGCTGACGTCGGTGCAGGTCAAGCACGTCGACGTGCGGCGGGCCGAGTTCCTGTACCCGCAGGGCGACAAGATCTTCTTTGCGGGCCGCAGGCGGTACTTCCACCACTGGGACCTGCCGTCGGGCGTAGTGCAGAAGACGTCGCAGATCCAGGGCCACAGCTCCAAGCTCGAGCACCGGTCCATGGAGCGCTTCCGCCTCAGCCCCTGTGGGCGGTACATGGCGGTGGCGGCGACGCCGCGCAAGGGCGGTGGCTCCATCAGCATCCTCAGCACCACGTCTATGCAGTGGATCGCATCGGCCCGCCTGTCCAGCCACAACGGCATCGCCGACTTCCGCTGGTGGAGCACGGGCGACGGGCTCACCATCCTCGGCAGGGACGGCCAGGTCGGCGAGTACAGCGTCGAGGCCCGCCGTTTCCTCGGCATCTGGCTCGACGAAGGCTGCGTCGGCGCCATTGTCCTCGCCCTCGGTGGCCACCAGGGACCCGCCGCCCTCGGAGACGACCGCTGGGTCGCCATCGGTTCCAACTCGGGCATCACCAACATCTACGACCGCCAGAACCTTCTTGCCGCGTCCGACGACGACGACGACGTCACCATCAAGGAGAGGCCCACCCCGACCCGCACCTTTGAGCAGCTCGTCACCCCCATCACGGCCCTGTCCTTCTCCCCCGATGGCCAGCTCATGGCGTTTGCCTCCCAGCACAGCAAGGATGCCTTCCGCCTGGTCCATCTGCCCTCGTGCACCCTGTACAGGAACTGGCCTACCGAGCAGACGCCTCTTGGCAGGGTCACAGCCGTGGCGTTTGGCCGCCAGAGCGACCTCCTCGCCGTGGGCAACGACTCGGGCAAGATTCGCATGTGGCAGATACGGAGTTAGATTCTTATGCACATTCGCACACACGTTTCTCTCTTTTGTGTATTTATGTTTATAGGAAAGGGAAAAAAAGAAGATGAATCCAGATTATGCCAAATCAATCGCTCCCCCCATGTCGTGGATATTTGCCCTCCATCATCAAATCATCACCAAATTATCATCCGGAGTAGCTCCTTAAGCGGACTACCGTTGGGCACGGATTTCCGTGGGTAAATTCTCCCCTTCTTTGCCGTCGTGTATTTTGCCAGCTCCCTGGCATTGCGGAAGAACCTGATGTCGTTGCCGCTGCTAATGGCGTCAAGAAACTGGCGAATGTTGACGTGGACCTTGCTGAGGGCCTGTGGGATATAATCAGCACCAATAAGTTTACGCCGGTGTACACAGCGTGCTCATTACGAGTACGGGGTTATACTTGATGAATGTTCTTACCTTGCGACACTGAGTCTTGCTAGACAAGTCATCTGGCAGCCCGAGATCCCGACAGAGACGCTGGAAGTCGTCAATGGCGCCCTTGCCAAAGTAGCTGTCCCACCTGTCCTGGATGGAGGGTGCTTTGCCGTTGCTCTCCTTGGGGCTCTTCTGGGGGCTCTTCTGGGAGCTCTTCTTCTTTGCCATGGTGATTACTTCCTGGCTCTATCATCACATCTACGAGCAACCGGCTGTGCATATTAATACCATGGACATGGCCGTCCATTTACTGTGTCCGTCCCCGACCGTGAATAGAAGGCGGCAACATCTTTACTGCCTGTTTGCCTGCAGATTCGCCCATTTCATGCCGCTGAGAAAAAGCGCCCAGCGATATTGAGCGTGTGACGACTGGCCTGGCCTGCATGGCCTCGTGATGATGCGACAGGACGAGCCAACATGCATCGAATGCATAATCAAGAGCCAACAGACCTTGACCATTAGCATTGTGTATCGTCAATAGTTTCAGCCTCATCAGCCGTCGACACATTGAAATATCATCACTGTGCCACCCGACCAGCTACCCCGGCTATGGCCAAGGAGAGAGGTATTACAGGGAAGGGGACGTGTATTCATTCATTCGTTCGTTCACTCATCATTCAATGTTCATGCCAGGCAGCACAGGTTGGCACAGCCCCCCACGGGCCGCGGAATACGGCCAACATGCAGCCGACGAACGAGCAGTTTGTCATCAACCGGAGCAGGCAGCAGTGTGGCTGATATCATCCAAGAGAACACCAGAGGACAAGGGTTCAACCGTTTAGGCAGGGGGGCATAGAATGAGACTGAAGGAAATGGTTGCAATTGAAAACCCGGCCTTGACGTGAGTGAGCTCACAAAGCTCCCAACATTCCACCCGACAAAGATCCTTGTTGTGCTGAAATTCTTCACGCTGTGTACGGAGTATGCACAGTCAAATAGCCTGATTGGCAGGTAGCATCCAAACCATTCATCGGGTATTGCAATCCTATATCACTTGGTGCTTTTTTGGTTCTTAGCTTATACGACGTAGACTCACCTGGGCAAGTCTCCCTCTGCGTAATTACTCCGTAAGTATTGGGGTCCTACTGTCCTACTCTTTATCGCTGGCCATGGGCCATGGCCAGTCCCAATGAAACGGCGACAAGGTGCAGACTGATGAATGACGGTGGAAGCCGGCTGAGACAACAAGAGAAACCCTGTCCCCCGCCTTGCATCGTGCATACCCGTCGCCGTCTTGCCGTAAGTACGTGCAGAGTTGCAGGGGTTGAGGGGGCAATCATCAGCCTGGAGGGTTGTTGTCTGAGCAGTGAGCACTCATTACGTCGACAGCATGGGCATGGTGAGCATCAAGCTGTTGCAGGCAGGCCATCAAACAGGGAACAAGGCAGAGACATTTTCTGGCAGACTTGACAGCTGGGATGTCCTGCTTTCTTTCTTCATCTTCACGACCTGTCCACATACGTCGCTCCTGTCTTCAATATTGTGCTGCTACTGGTATTACCACAATATCTTGTGCATGGAAGAATTGAAGCCTTGATTCTGAGTTGGACGCACGACTCATGCAGAACAATGGAAAAGGCTAAAAGACAATGGAGACCCCCAGACCCCCCCCAAAAGTGGCAAGGTGCGGATGCCTTCATGCCAAGGGCGAGATATCCGATGTACTTAATCTAACAATGTCTCATCTGTCTAGACCGGATGGCCCAGTGCCCAGATACCACAACCTCATAGGCCACGCTCGCCCCTTCCTCCCTTTGTGCTCCCTCAATCGTCATGCTATTCCTACCCGGGCACAGGGCCAAAGGGCCTGACTTCTTCACCCTGTGTCGCCTGTCTCGGGCGATGCGTTCCAACCGTCTGAGGGTCGGCAATGCCGCCTGTGGATTGGTATGCACCCCGTCCACCACTCCGTTGCTGTTGACAACAATCGTGGGGTCATTGCATTCTGGGGAGAGTCCCAAGTCCCAAGGAAGGAAGTCCAAAGGATGCATGAGCACGGGCTTGATCATCGTAGACAAGTGAAACGGAGCATACATCCTTCTTTTGGTCCGTTTCTCGTTCTCAACACTGTTACATCTATCTGTATCTCTTGGTGTTCGGATACATGCATCCCTTGACTCCAGTCCCCCTCTTCCACCCTCTCCCATCCCTTCACAAGTTCATCACTACCTAGTAGTAGTATTACATCGCAGACACACACACACCCGAACCCGTGCACCAAAAACACACATCGCCAACTGGAAATATCGTCATCCCAACATTGAACCCTAAACCCAACAGAAGATCACATTGTACTGGCCTCGCACACAAAAGCAGCCTCACGCACAAAGCAGCCGCAGCCACGCTGTTGGACGGCCGACACCGCAAGCCATGCTCACGCGCAAGACGCCCTGCGACAAGACGGTCAAGGAGCAGGTGCAATTCTTCGAGATGCTTGAGAAGACCAGCCGCCAAGGTCCCTCGACATCCATCGTCCACAGGATATGCCGCCCCATCAAGAAGATGATGAGTCGGAAAAGGGCACGGTGGTCCCGGCTGAGAGCTCCCGCCGAGGAGGAGGAGATTGAGGAAGTCGTCCGACCCCAATCTACAGCCAATCTGCGGGTTTTACTCACCGTCAGGGCCGAGTACCCTGTCGACAAGAACTTCCACCAAGAGTACGAGACGAGCCCAGGATTCGACGCCACAGATGAGCTCTGCACCGGCCTCGCCCACCGCATTCAGCACTGCGCCAAAGAACTCATCACGAGGCCTGACGCCAGGGCCACTGAACCCCTCAGGTACACGGCTCCGCACACCAAGCTCGCCAGGTATCGCATCATGTTCCGTATCGACCGCAAGGGTGCTCCATGGAGGGAGATGCACTTCACCTCCTTCCAGGAGCAGGCCCTGACGCTCCATGCTGCTCACGAGGTCGTCCTCGAAGCGGACCGCACCGTCGGCCTCTTTCTTCAGAGCTACGATACCGGCTTCCACTGGGACTTGCCTCCCTTCGTCCAACAAGATCCTCTCGGCCACCAGAAGACGCCCCCGATGATAGGCGGCCCACAGGACACTCAGTGTATCCCCAGCTACATCGACACACCGGGGTATTCAATTGATCTCAGCCTTCGCACACAGAGCCCAGGATGCCCGGGTCACGACTGGTCCGTCAAGATAGACAGCAGGCAGGACACGCCGCTGACACTGGACCGTGGCGAGGACCTCATGGCTGAAATCGTCGAGATCCTGTATGAGGCTACCAAGGCCAGAGAGGACGACTTTGGCGAGATGCACGAGCATTGTGACGCCCTCGAGGGAAGCCATGGCTGCCATCACGTCCAGCAGGGAGCCTTTGATCTCAGAGCTGCCGTCCGTAACAATTTTGGCCCCGACTACTCGCACCTGACGATGCGTCACCAGAGTTTCCGAACCCTCATCAACCACAGCCACGCCGACGCCCTTGTTCAGATCCTGAAGCAGGAGCTTGAAACCGCTCGGGACCACTGCGACAGGGCTACCAATAAAACTGAGGAGCTGGTACTGAGGGTACACGAAATGCGCAGCAAGGACTGGAGAGTTCCCCGTCCCCTCACTGTCACCCTGGGCCCGTCCAACCTCCACTCCCGCAAGACCATCGAACGTATCCTCCAACGTGTCGTGACCGGAATGACCGATGTCCTTCGAGGCCATGGCATCGTTGCCGTCCTGTCTGTCCACAAGAGAGGGCACCTGGTTCTCGATACCACTGTCTGCTCCGTAGAGGATGCGGGCCTCTGGGATGCGAGCCTCTTCAATTCTGTCGAGCGCAAAGTCCACACCCTGCGATGTCGTCTGGGGGAGCGCATTCAGCAAGATCTTGCCATGGTTCTGAGGGATACCATCTCATTGAGGGCACCACTGCCGCTACCGGACATTAGCGTTGCTACCCCCGATGGAATTAACATGGAACCGATCAATGGCTCGCCCGGAGGCGCAGCTAACCCTTGTCGAAGGCTCTCCAAGAAGCTGCGCTTGTCCGACCTCCGAAGGCGGTCCCTGGAAGAGGAAGAGGCGGCTAAGGAAACATGCCAGTGGACTACCCACGATGACAGTGTCCAGGACAACCAGTACATCCATAGCCTAGTCTCCACGGGTGACTCGTGCATCTCTACTGCCAGTGGCATCTCGACACCCAGCTTGGCAGATACAGATAGCGTTCATCTCCACGAGGGAGCCGCGACACCCGACTCGGCACTGCACGTCTCGTCAACCTTTGGTGGCGTCAACTTCGATTATGACAATGGTAGTCTCGAGGACGGCCAGCGCGACGTTGAGACATCAAGCATCGGGACAGTTATCCACCACACCGAGCCTGCCCTCCGAGAGGAGGAGATGATGCTGCGCGACCAGTGGAATCGAGTACCGTCCAGCCAGGTGCGGACAACTAAGGACATTCGTCTCATCTCCAAAGGGTCTTGCCTCATGAGCCAGGAGGCCGCCGGAACAGCCGAGATCCCCAATCCCAGCATCAATTTCAGGTTGGCCCCTGCCGTGCGTAAGAAAGCATCAGTTGAAGGACATTATCCAATTCCCTGCGCATCTGAGAAGAATACCACGCCGCAAGGGTTCATCCCTCGTCGTGTTTGCACCTCGGCCGAGGTGGCACCCGCCCAGACCTTTGTCAACGCCAGCGCAGTCTTCAACCAACGGCCAGTCACCTCCCCCGCTGGCAGCTCCTCTACCTTTGGTGGGCACTCGAGAATCGACCAAAATTTATATTCGAAACGCATTTTGCAGACACAGCTCAAGCGGAAGAAGAGCAACTCTATCGCGGGCAGTCGAGCCAGTACGCCAGCCAGCGCTCGTCAGAAGCAGACTCGGCGCAATACTCTCCCGGCAACGGCCATGCCCTTCACGGGCTCTTTTGGGCATTCTCGGTTGGCATTTGACTCCCGGTGAGCAAATGACTACGCTGCGCGTGCGTGTATGCAATGGAAAAATGTCCGCTTTCGCATGGTCTTGTGGTGAGGGAACTAATAGTTGGCTCCACGATCTTGACTTTTGATTTCGCTTCTTTATATATGTTTTGGCCCAGGCGTTCATGGAGTCGTAAAACGCACGGTATGGCGTTATTGCATAGCAAGTAGGATACTATCGTGTAATATTAGGAACAAACAACTTTGCTTATCGGGGTGTCGCAGACACCGACGTCGCAATGTTCTTATGGAGCACGTCCGCCATGGTTTGATCAGATGCTGTTCCCCTGGCCTGGAGCCCTTGCTGAATCTGGACTATCTGGCGTCGCGATTGTTGGAGCATCCGTTGTAAGGTGTAACTCCAGGGCTCCCGCTCCTTGTTGGCGGATTCATAATGTGCCATACGTGATGTAGTCAGGCAAAGCTGGAAGTCTGCTAGTGGGCGACTGCGACTCATACTCCTGAAGTGTTTTGGCCTTTGCCAGCTCCTCGTCCGGCGTGGCTGTAGGCAATTTTGGAGAGTCGATGCCGCTGTCGGGAATCACACGAGTTCGGCATCTCCTGCATCAACGAGGGGCTTGGCACTCGACCACCTTATGATCAAGATGTCCCCGTTCTCGGCTGAAAGGGTGTTGTCAGAGTCGGTTCCCTGGCCGTGTACATCGCGGTCCTTGAGCATGCGAATGAAAACAGTCGTGCTCAAGTCTGGGGAGTCAATCATGCTGACGCCACCAGCCGTGTCGTTGAGATTTTGCAATTGCGGGGGGAAGGAGGCCAGAAATGACGAGAGGTAGTGATTGTGCAGGAGTGCCTGATGCCTCGTCGCATATGCCAACTCCATGGACGACAGCCTGGACCGCAGTTCATCGCTGGACAAGTAGTGGAGCGTGTGTTTGTCGATCTATTAGTCCGGTAGAGAGATGTCAGCTCTGCTCTCAAAGCAAAACGCCAGAGAAGATGTGTACCTTGGAAATCCTTGCTCGTAGATAGCTGCGAACAAGAAACTTGAAACGTTCCAATTCGGTCTGGATGACAATGAGGGCGAAATTTGTCTTGGGATCCATGTCGCCCGTCATGTCCTCAACCTTTTCGATTTGAGCCTTGATTCGGCCATTGACGCGCTCAAATAAACCACCCGACGGCCAGCTGGGCAGAGATCAGTCAGTGAACGATTGTAAAAGAGAAAGAAGACGACAAATGAAAGCTTCAACGCACTTCAGAAGCTCTGGAGCTGAGCGCTCGGCAACCCAGAGACGCGTCAGGGCCTGCAAATCAGTCGTTTCGCGAGGGATGCCGCCAGAGGTGGGGTCAACCTCGCGTAGGATGTCGTCGATGTCCATGGCTGAGGCAGAAGATCAGGATAAATAGGAGTCGGGATATATGGCGAGATATTATGGCGTCGTTAGATCAGAAGGTGAGACGAGAAAAAGACAACGCGTGCGACGTGTTTGAAGTTCTTAAGTATAGTTCAAGGGCAAGTTGTCGAGCCTTCAATTTGGACGCGTTAATGATCCATCCGAGCCCCGCATTCGTTCCTTCCCCCTTCCCTAAGCAATCCCGCCAACCATAGGAGCTACTCTACACTACACCACCAAGTCAATCCATGCCATGAGCGCAGACATCTAAGATAAAACAAGAGGCTGGTGAGAGGATATTTTCGTGGACAGTATCGACAATACGAACATTTCTCTTGTTTTCCGGCACCCAATAAGGCCATAGGATCGTTGCCGTTTCTTCTAGGCGGGACCTGCCGCGTTCCCTTGCCTTCTGTCGCTTTCTTACCCCACGTCCCATCCCAATGGACGCTGCATCCATCAAGTCTGCAGCAAAGAACAGAGCCAGAGAAGACGAGGGCATGTTGGACCCTGCGCCTAGGTTACTATGCTCGCCTCAGTTTTACGAGACCACGCGTACTATGCATTGACAGTCCGAGTCTAGGAATGTCCAAGTTGGCTCCACTCTATGGCCGACTCCATGGCCACCTGCAACTTACCGAAGCTTCTTGGTAGCGGTCACGAGCTCGCTGTTAAAACGGCGGTTTTCTTACTCAGTTTGACGTTGGTGATGACCTGAACTGAGGACGAGATGGTTGGGCTTGGATTGACACGGCCTCCCTTGGATACCTGAATGTGCAGCATGACCTCACATGTGTACACGGCTGGCACCATTACTTTGTGTTGGGTATTGGACATGAAGATAGGTGTTTCGTGGATGGAGATCTAGGAAAATGAAAGGGGACTTCCCGTATCTATTTGCAAACCCTTCGTATACCGACCTCGTTGTAATTTCAAGTGGACAGTGAAGTTCCTCCCTCGGCGGGCATTTCTTTTCTTAAAGATGGGACGCCGACATTGTTCGTGCTCCCTCGATTTATTGCACTTTCTTAAGGGGGACTCCCTCGTATCCGTTAACCTTTCCATATACCCATTTGAGACCAATGGACGAAGCAGTGGAGAGGAAAGCAGCAAAGGAGAAGAGTAGAACGCGCTGGGGAGGCGACAGCAGCGCAAAGATGGGATATGGGTACCTAGCCAAACAAGACAATTAGCAAATGAGATTCCCCGCGATATCAGATACTGGCAGTGAACTCGAGAAGCGGTCATTGGAGATTAACGCGGCGTGAAGCAAGCGAAATTTACATACCATCCATTATGGCTGTAGCACTGCTCGACCCAGACCCAGTACAGGGATGCGATTGACGCACTGAGAGCCACGGCGCCGTATGTGGGTATGGTCCATGGCGGGCTAAAGAAGATGAAGTCGGTGGCCAGTAGAACCGCGGGGCAGAGGTGAAAGCCCATATCGACGAGGAGGGGCAGCTGGATGTCGACGCCCTCGAAGAGGAGCTTCGGGTCGATGATGTAGAGCCCCCAGTAGAGGATGGCGACGACAACTTCGACGGGGGTGGCCATGATGCTGACGACGTTCTTGGCTCGGAACAGGGCTGGCGCCAGGGTCAGATCGGCCAGGGCGCCCAGCACGAAGGCCAGGAGGGCGGCCGACAGGCCCAGGATGGTGAGAAACTGGAAGTGCCACCCGTAGGCCGCATCGAAGGGCGTGTCCCAGACCGTCAGGAAGTGGAAGTTGTAGCTAAAGCTGGCGATGCCGGCCAAGTGCAGCACGAGCGAGACCGTGCGGGAGGGCGACGCCAGGCGCTGGATCGGATGCTTGGCCATGGTCAATGGCACGCGTGGCAGGAAACGAAAAATGGCGAAGCAGAAGATAAAGGGCACGTCTCAACAGCTGCCGACATCGAAAACGAGATTCCTAGAATGGCAAAGATTTTTTTTCTTGAGTGCAGAGGCGCAGTCTATTGCGGCATTGCATCAATGTAATACCTGAGAATGAGAGTGAGGCCACGGCGCGGCGGATAGCTCAGACCTCCGAGGTCCCGATTGTGCTGACGCGCTGGGCTCCACTTCGGCCACATCCACCGGCAAAAACGCAGACGTCATCATGGGCAGTTGGCAGGAACGATCACGCATCTTCAATGGGAACATGGTGTCCCCAGTCGCCACCCTGGGAAGAGCAACATTACGGACGTTCTTTCCTTGAACAACCATCTGCCGGCGATGTGTGGGCATTCCTATTTTCGGGTCCACTCGGGAGCAGCTACACAAACTCCGCGCCGCTTGTAGGACACTCGGACAATCCCTGACTTATGGTGGGGGCAGTAGTCCGGGTATCCGGTCCCCCAAGATCGTACCCAAGATGATTTTCTCAAGCACCATGGCTTACAATTTGTTGAAAGCCATCTCCAAGTCCTCAAGTTGTGTTTCGGGTGCCTTCTCATCCGTCCCGTCCCGGCTTCGGGATCGATCCTGGCTGGCCTTGTCGAGATCTATGGTACATAAAATCTTCTGGAACCGTGCTCTCTGGCCGGCGACGGAGTCTCGGTGCACCTGGGCATACATGAGCAGCAGCTCTGGATTATCCAGAACTGACATAGCCAACGACTTCTTCTCGAGATCGGTAAACGATTCCAGCCCGACGTATATACTCGGCTGCTGCGTCCCCCCTGCTGATTTCGGGGCAGCGACCGTGTCGTCTGTTCGAATGTAAGGGTCCTTTCCGCGAGCTTGACGGTCCCGCATCTCGGCCGAGAAGAACTCCCTGCCGCGCTGGAGTTTGGATGCCGGTTCAGGGTTACTTTTGCTGGCCATGCCGGCTATCGTGACGAGTACGTGATGTGTTGTGGGAGAGGGCCGGTATCTGTCCATGGTCTGGGAGAGGTATGGTGATTGCTGGCTGCCTTTCGGGTATCAAGGTAAGTAGTATATATACTAGGCAGTGGGAGGGTGAATGTTTTGTTGCAGGTGCGGTGCATCATGATACTTTAATGTTGCATGTGCATGTATTTGTGAGTGATAGTCCGACTCTCTATCTATAGCGATAGGTCAACGAGAATCTTGACCTGCGTCTCCCTGTCCTTGATGAGGGAGTCGAAGCCACGCCCAATGATGTCTTCCAGCCTGATCTTGGACGTAATCATTCCCTTGGGAGCAAGTGCGCCTATAAGTGCAGTTAGCAAGCGATGCCATTATGTACGGGCTAGCGGGAAGCGCAGTATAGGAAGTTAGTTACCGGTGCTTAAACTCTCAATGACCGAGGCGAAGTCCTTGTCTCGGTAGGCCAGAACCGACTTGTAAGCCGTCTCCCTAAAGGTAAGCCAGTTGGGGTTGAAGGAAACGCCCTTTTCCCAGATGGCGACGTTGATGATGGTGCCAAACGTCTTGACGGCGTTGCAGGCGCATTGGATACTACATAATGTCAGTGTCGTCCAGGCATTGAATAGATGTATACAAAGTTGTTCATGTGTACATACCTAGCAGCAACTCCGGCGCAGTCAATCGTGACGTCCGCGCCCTTCTTATTGGTCTTCTCCTGGACATCGGCCACAACGTCAACATCGATGGGGCTGACAACCCACTTTGCGCCAAAGTCCTTTGCAAAATTGCGTCGCGAAGCGGCCACCTCGGAGACCATGATATTGGTAACGCCCTTTGCCCGGAGGCACAGGACGATAGCGAGGCCGATAGGTCCTCCGCCGACGATAAGGACAAATGAGTCCTTGTCGATCTCGGGGGCTGCCTCGATAGCGTGCCACGCCACAGACAGGGGCTCGACGAGAGCGGCGATGTCGAGGTCGACACTATCGGGCAGAGGGAAGACGCGGTCGGCGCGGACGCACACGGCATCACTCAGACCGCCACCCGAGCCGCTTAGACCAACAAAGCCCACGGTGTGGCAGATGTTGTAGGCGCCTGCCAGGCAGGCCGGGCAGGTGCCGCAGGAGATGATGGGCTGGACGACGCACTTCTGGCCGACCTTGAGGTTGTCGACGCCCGGGCCAACCTCCTTGATGGTGCCGGAGAACTCGTGGCCCAGCGTGACAGGGATAGTCTCGCCCGTCACGGGGTGCGGGTGCGCCGGGCAGAACGTGGGGCCGCCGAGATACTCGTGCAGGTCTGTGCCGCAGATGCCAACAAAGGCAGGGGTGATCTATATCATCACGCACACTACAGTCAGCATCATGCTGGTACGATGGTCATACGCCCGGTGTCTGCTCCTCTATTTGTACACATAGGCATGGACATACCTTGACCTGTCCCTCCTTGACAGTCGGCTCGTCAATCTGCTCCACTCTCACGTCCCCTACTCCGTGGTATCTCACAGCTCTCATAGTTTTGTTCTGGTATCGTTTCGAGGGTCGAAATGAGCAATGTTCAAACTTGAAGGGATAGCTTCACATGCGCATAGGTCCAACGGTGCAGGTCCAACGGTGCGTGTGGTGATTTATAGGTTGGAATAACGTACGACGGCGGCGGAGCATCGGAGTCGGAGCCGCTCGTTTGTTGCGGGCCGCAAACCCGCATGTCCCGTATTGGCACAGCGAGTCAGCCTCAACCCCTCTCTTTGCCCCTCCTCTCATTGTTTGTCTGGTGATGTCTTCCTACGTCGTACGTACCTTTCCCCGCAATTCGTTTTCTATTTGAGGTAGCATCACCGTTCCATGAAGACACTCGGCTGTAACGCTTCCCCGGGGTGTCATGGCATTGGCCCAACACATGGAGGGTTCTCGTAAAAAATGCAGCGTCGATGCGGGGTACGGGAGTGAATTCCATATCTTCCCAAGGAGGGGCCACGCGTGATGGCGCACTTGATGGTAGATGCAAAGTACGCCGGATGACTCCGAACTCCGGGACTTGCATGCGACCCGGCCTGATACTGGGTATCACCACTCCGAGGCCCAGTATTAAATACTACGATTTGCCTACCAAGGCCGGGTACGTGGCAAGGATATGAGGAATAGCAAAAGAGTGGTGATGTGGAGCCTGAAAGAGGGGATTTGATAAGAGCTGACCTGAGGGCGAAATAAAGATGAAGATCATGATGAATTAGTAGCTCACGACGTGATGGAAAGGAAGGAAAGACCCGGGTTTGAGATTGAGGGTTGAAAGCCGTCTTCGGGTGCTACGTAATGGCTGCCTGCGCCACATGAGGCTGGTGCCCCACGTTGTTGTGGTGCATGCTGCGTGCCTGGTGCTGGGGAAACAAAAGTTGGATGTCGGAGGCTCCGACAGTCCCCCAGTCGCATTAGCAGCTCATCACGAAACCCCAGAGCTGCCCGCGCGCTCAATCAACAACCTCGCCGCATCGACTCGGAAATCGGAGGCATATAAACATGGCCGATTCAGCGGTAGAAGAGGCAAAGGCCGCACAGAAGCGGAATCATGACGAGTTCACTGAGCAAGAGGATGGTGAGTGCAGAACAAAGCAAAACGCTCCACGACATTAAAATCACAGGCATCAGCCAGAACATGCCAGCAAGAGGAGTTGAGAGATGACTAACATTCAATGGCGACAAACAACAGACTCCTCATCGGACGACGACGATATGGGCCCTCAGCTGCCCTCGGAGGCGCCCAAGAAGAAGCGGCGCGTGCTGCGACACGAGAAGCTCTACGTGGCGGCGCTGCCCAAGTCAGCGCGGTACTCCAAGTCGCTGATGCACAAGGAGCAGGTGCTGTTTGCGACGTGGACGCCCCTGACGGATTTTCTGATCACGGCGTCAGCCGACGGGGTGGTCAAGTTCTGGAAAAAGACGTCGCAGGGCATCGAGTTCGTCAAGGAGTTCAAGGCGCACAACGGCGAGGTGGTGTCGGTGTCGGTGAGCCAGGACGGGCGGAGCTTCGCGACGGCAGGGGCGGACCAGTCGGTCAAGATGTTTGACGTGGTGTCATTTGACCTGTTGTCGATGCTTTCGCTCGACTTCGTGCCGCGGAGCGTCTGCTGGGTGCACCGGCGGGGCGCGTCGCTGCCGCTGCTGGCCGTGTCAGACGAGGCCATGCCCGTGGTGCACATTTACGATGGACGCGGCGACAGGGAGGACCCAGTCCACACGATCAAGGGACTACACCGAAAGCCCGTGCACCTCATGGCCTTCAACGACCGCTTCGACTGCGTCGTGTCGGCCGACGAGGGCGGCATGGTCGAGTACTGGCAGCCGGGGGGCACCTACGACAAGCCTGACGGCGTCTTCCAGTACAAGAGCGCGACCAACCTGTTTGACTTCCGCAAAGCCAAGTGCGTGCCCTCGTGCCTGACTATCTCGCCTGACGGCACGCAACTGGCCACCATGTCGATGCCCGATCGACGGATCCGCCTCTTCGACTTTGCCTCGGCTAAGCTGCACCGGACATATGACGAGTCGCTGCAGGCCATGGAGGAGATGCAGCAGATGGCCACGGCATCTGGGGGATCCAACTCGCACAAGCTGGACCGCGTCGAGTTTGGCCGACGTATGGCGCAGGAAAAGGACGTGGAGTCACCGCCGCTGCGGGACAAGGCCAACGTGGTGTTTGACGAGTCAGGTCACTTCCTGCTGTACGGCACCATGGTGGGCATCAAGGTGCTCAACACATACACGAACCAGGTGGTGCGTGTGTACGGGCGCGATGACAACGTGCGCGCCGTCAATCTGGCCGTGTATCAGGGCCAGCCGCAGAAGAAGGGCGTGACGACGGTTGAGATGGGCGCATCGAGCAACCCGCTGCTGCAGGAGTCGGAATCGCGCGACCCGGTGATCGTGGGTACGGCCGCCGGCCGCGTCCGTTTCTACATGTTCACCGACGAGACGGACATATCCAAGGCGACACGCGACGTACAGAACGAGAAGCCCACGGTGCTGGGCCACAAGGGCGGCGCTGGTGCAAAGGCCGCCCGGAAAGCAGAGACGGGCAGCGCCGCCATCATCCACACCACCTACGGCGATGTGCATATACGGCTGTTCCCCGACGCGGCACCCAAGGCCGTCGAGAACTTTGTCACGCACTCGCGCAACGGGTACTATAACGGCACCCTGTTCCACCGCGTCATCCGCAAGTTCATGATACAGTGCGGCGATCCACTCGGCGACGGCACCGGCGGCGAGAGCATCTGGGGCAGGGAGTTTGAGGACGAGTTCAGTAGTCTCAAGCACGACAAGCCGTATACCGTCAGCATGGCCAATGCTGGACCCAACACGAACGGGAGTCAATTTTTCATCACGACAGAGAAGACGGTAGGTCCCCTTCACCTTCTCCCGCACATCATTCGTTCCCTTCCCCTTCCCCGCCCTCTTGTCGAGAAACAAAGACTGACAATCATTCCAGCCCTGGCTCGACGGCAAACACACCATCTTTGGCAGGGCCACGCAGGGCCTCGATGTGATTCACAAGATTGAGAATGCCCGCACACACAAGGAGAAACCGGAGGAGGATATTAAAATTCTCAACATTGATGTTTCATAGACTGGCGATGGGAGGAGACGAGGGGCTGTACATGTATGAAGCTATAGAATATAAAAGGAAAGCATCAATCATCAAGCAATCATGTAAGAGAGGAATATAATACTCGTAATCGCTATGCATCGATAGGAGAGCGGGTCAACGGGCCCACGAACTGTCCCACTATGTACTATGAGTATGCGTACTGTATCCATACTTACGTAGAGATGTAGACGCACGGATCGGCCTGTGGGTTTTCCGCTGCATCTCTAATGAGCCAAGAGCATCGGAGGGCAAACGGAGTGTGTGAGTCAACTGTGTATTTTTCCTTGAGAGGCAACAATTTACCAAATGTATTCCAAACTCGCAAACACGTCCACTGTGTGCCTTCAAGCTATGCCCTGCCAACTTGACATGAGTGCTATGTTTCCAGGCCCTAGCACCTATTACACGATAGGTCAATTGATGTTGGCTACAGGGCGCGCCTGTGGCTGACAAGCCATCAATCATTCATACCTGTATATATGCATCCCAAGCTCTACAGACTGGCGCCCTTGGAGTGGAATCGGTGGGGTATTGCTATAGGTGTTAATGGAGAATATTGAGGGGAAGGCGATCCAGCCGTGGGCCAGTGGACACATGCTCATCCTGTATGAATACTAGACTCTAGACTCTAGACTCCAAGTAGACTGCAGATACTCAGATACTCGTACGAGTACATCTACGAGTACATCTACAGTACGGAGTACACCAAATGTACTTCAATGCCAATCGACCAATGACGAACCGCCCGTTTAACACCAGGTCCGAGTCTCGGTACCCTGAGTCGACTCATGACATCGGCGCCGATGAATGGCGCATTAACTCATTGGCCACTGGGTCAACTTTTTTTTTCTCTTCCATTGGAGCAGCACTTGAGTGTGTCATAGGTCATAAGCTCCTTCCTAGGCTTCGTCTTCTTCCTCCTCCTCCTCCTTTTCTTCTTCTTCTCTCTATACTATTGATTCACTTTCAACCATTCGGTCCATTCATACCGTCCATTGCCCCTCATCTTTCCTGCGTAAGACCAGACTCAGAAAGATATACAACTCTTCTCCCTATCTCAATCCCACCGTGATAATACCCGCCCAGCATGTCGGTAAGAATCAACCCACCGCTTCTCTCTCTGTTTTTCTCTCTACTGCTTCCCCGCAAAATGACGCCCCAAGAACGAGCGCTCACATTCAATGGCAGTTCTTCATTGAGAACAAACAGGTCGGCAAAAAGGAGGAGGCCGAGGATTGGAGGAGTATGTCCCCATCTTACTACTTCGCCTCATTGACACTCCATGTCCCTCAGTACTGACCCCTTCCCCTACAGTCAAGGGCTACAACCCTCTGATGCCGCCGGACCTGCTGCAGTTCGAGGTCCCCCAGACACCCGAGTCGCGCGCGACGGTACACCAGGGCCGCATCGAGGCCGAGGACGTGGTGCACGACCGGGACCCGAAGAAGCGCCTCCTGGTGGTGATAGGACCCTGCTCGATCCATGACCCTGCCGCCGCTCTGGCCTACTGCGACCGTCTGCTCGAGCTCAAGGAGAAGCACAAAGATGAGCTGGTCATCGTGATGCGGTCCTACCTCGAGAAGCCGCGCACGACGGTCGGGTGGAAGGGCCTGATCAACGACCCGGACATTGACGGCAGCTTCAAGATGAACAAGGGCCTTCGCCTGTCGCGCCAGATGTTCGTCGACCTCACCCACAAGGGCATGCCCATCGCCAGCGAGATGCTCGACACAATCTCCCCCCAGTTCCTAGCCGACCTGCTCTCCGTTGGCGCCGTCGGCGCCCGCACTACCGAGTCCCAGCTGCACCGCGAGCTCGCCTCGGGCCTGTCCTTCCCCGTAGGCTTCAAGAACGGCACCGACGGCAGCCTGGGCGTGGCAATTGACGCTATCGGCGCCGTTAAGCACCCTCACCACTTCCTCTCGGTGACCAAGGCGGGCGGTGTCGCTATCGTCGGCACTGTCGGCAACGACGACTGCTTCGTCATCCTCCGCGGCGGCACAAAGGGCACCAACTACGACGCCAAGTCGGTCGCTGAGGCCAAGGAAGCCCTCGCCAAGAAGGGCGTGCGCCAGCGCCTCATGATTGACTGCTCTCATGGAAACTCGCTCAAGGACCACAGGAACCAGCCCAAGGTCGCGGCTGTCATTGCCGAGCAGATGGCAAAGGGGGAGAACGCAATCATGGGTGTCATGATTGAGAGCAATATCAATGAGGGTGCGTTTTCTCCTTTCCTATGTCTCTTGGGATTCCCCACCCCCCTTTTCGTTCTTGTCTTCTCTGTTTGTTATTTCTTTCTTCCTGATCATCTGCTAATACTTTCACAGGCGCCCAAAAGGTTCCCGAAGAGGGCAAAGCCGGTCTGAAGTACGGCGTCAGCATCACTGACGCCTGTATCTCCTTCGAAGATACGGAAACTGTTCTCGCCCAGCTTGCCGATGCGGTCAAGCAGAGGCGGTCTGTTCTTGGGGTGAATGGTGCCAATTAAGGGTAGGTACATGTACCTATTTAACGACGAAGGGGGGGGGGGGGTTCGTATAAAAGTCTAGTGAGAGGGAACCAAGTTTCGAACGTTACATCTTGAGGCGTTACTGGTTGTTTAATATTAGCATAGTACGAGGATTACCGTATATATTGTTTCTCATTTACGTCTTACGCCTTGCCGTATCTCAAGCCTACATGTATGCGCGACTTGGTAGTGTAATGGTTCAACGGTAATAACGTTGAATGCTGGACGGCTTACAAGTAGCACATACATGGACTTATAGGCAAGCACCGTTTCACGGCAGAAACATGGCACTGCTAGCAGGTGCGTGTCTGTGTAAGTACATTCGTTCATGTTCGCATTCTCATTATAGCTAAGCTGTTTCCTCTCTGGGCCCAGCACCTCGTTCAACGGCGATTCCTAACACATGAATGTGTCTACCCGCACCCGTGCTGAGCCATTCAGATGCATGGCTTCCAAGCCAAAGAAGCTTTTACGCCTACTGGGCACCAGCGGCAAACTTCTTGTCCAGCTCCTCTTCCGTGAGGAGAGGCAGTCCAACAAGCTCATTGTCTACCTTGGGGTAGGCCGCGTCGAAGTTTCCAGACAGCAGCGCCGACTTGATGGTGGCATAGAGGGTGCCCTTGTCGGAGGGATCTGGGTTCTTGGAAAATTTGGCGAGAGCCTTGTCCAGCTCGTCCTGCGCACTGGTATGCGTCTCTGTCCACTGGACGCCGGGGGGGGCATGCTTCTTTGCCAGAGAGAAGATCTTGTTCTGGGTCAAGACGACATCATGGATGGCGAGGGTCTGGTTCTTGGTCTGGTCGGCAACCTTGAGGGAACCTGCAACCGCCTTTCCGATGCTGTCGACGCTGGTCGCACTGAAGGCGTCCTCGCCCTGGTTGTAGATTTGAATCGAGTGTGCAGAACGGTCAACGATGAATGGGCTGTCGGTGATGTATTCGAAGAACACTCCCACCCCGAAGATGGTGTACTCAATATCACCCGCCGCGGCCTTGGCCTTGAGGAAATCCTGGACGTCAATCAGTGGGCGAAGGAAGGGGATGGCAGCCTGCGCCTTGGGGTCGATCGTAATGGTGCCCCAGTCAGCAGGGATATAGCGCTTAACCCCGGCCTTGATGCTGGCTTCGATGATGGGCTCCTGGTCGGTGACTCCCTCGTATGCAAACGTGGAGATTGCGACGTCGTGGCCTTGCAGGACCGAGACGAGACTGTCCTGGGAAGAGTAGTCCACTCGGACAGCCTTAACACCATCAGGGAAGCCTTTGGTGGAAGAGCTGCTTCGGCTGAGAACAGTCACCTCGAATCCGTTCCTGACGAGCTGCTGGAGGACTGCGGTGCCCAATTGGCCTTTCTATGACACAGGCTCAGTAACTTGAACGTTGGAGAGAGGGCTTGACAAGGTGCGACCTTACGCCGAGCAGTGCCACCTTCTTGAAGGAACCCATGGTGGTATATATCAAAGGAGATTTACTGGTAAGTGAGTAGTGGTGGAGACAATAGTAGTAGTAGGAGAGGATGGCTGGAGTTGAAGATGAGAATTGGAATACCCAAGCCGTACATTGGCAGCGGCTCGACTGGACCTTTATATACCACATGTGCTACATGGCAATTGCATCATGCCTCCGAACATCCGTGCCAGAGTGATTAATGTTCACTCTCAGTAGCGCCTTCTACGCACGCAATTGCGGAACCTGGCCCTGTTTGGGGGATCACCGGTGTGTGCCACGGGCGAGAGGGCGGACTTTACATACGTGTAGCAATCAATAGAATGCACGTAAACTCCGCAGGTAGCTAGAAGTAGCAGGCAGCATTGAGGCTCCGGCGCTCCGATGCCAGTTTCATTTGTCAGCGCCTGATGATGATTATCAATGAGGGTTCTGGGGAAGATTAAGATCTCTGAGATTATCAATCTTCATCTATGAGGCGTGTCTCGTGCCCCGATGTGGCTTTCATGATGGTGATAGTACATGCTTGATATTTGAACTGCGGGCGCGATGTCCTCTCAAGTGGTGAGAGTACACAGTGTCGTTAGGTACCACATACGGTATGTCCAGACTGTGCTTCAAGGCGCAAACCTCCTTGCAGCTCGTGATTTTCCAACAAGAGCAGTCCATCATCCTCCATTGTCCAACAACGCCCGCCATCCCGAAGCCATCAACAGATCGCCCCAGGGTTCCGTCCCACGCGAAAATTCACCACCCTCGTTATCCGCACCGCCCTCCCTAGGCCGACCACGCCAATCCTCACTTGACGAGTCGAACGAACGATTGATACGAGCTCGCGAACAACGCGCGGCGCGCCCTCACCTCTTCAACACAGCACACGATGGCTCGGGAATCGACCCCCCCAGACTCGCCCCTGTCATCCGTCGCATCGTCGGAGCAATATGACGATGAAGGCGGAGGCTACCACTCGCACCAGAGCCGGCACCATCATCACCACGACGACGGCCCGGCGGCGACGTCGTCGGCGCGCCCCTCAAAGCGGCAAAAGGTCGATGCCGGGGCGGCGGCGGCGGCTGATGATGTCGTAGAGCCGACGGTGCCTGATGCGGATCCGCTGGATGGTATGTCGGATGTGTCGTCAGACACTTCAGGCGATATCCCCAGCTCGCCCGTCAACGCGCGGCTCGATGAGGAGGACTTCCAGGACCAGGTCACCGTATGCGACTGGGAAGGGTGCCCTGCCGACGACCTCGGCAACATGGACCGGCTTGTCGAGCACATTCATAACTCGCACATTGAGAGCCGCCAGAAGAAGTACACGTGCGAGTGGAAGACGTGCACCCGCAAGGGCCTGCCGCATGCCAGTGGCTACGCGCTCAAGGCGCACATGCGAAGCCATACGAGGGAGAAGCCCTTTTATTGCTACCTACCTGGTACGTCCCTGCCTTCTTTTGTGACCTCCGTCATGCATTGTCTTCGTCCTCAGACGGTGCCTTTGTTATCACAGGCAGTTGACTGACTCGCACCGCAGAATGCGACCGATCTTTTACCAGATCCGATGCCCTAGCCAAGCACATGCGCACCGTCCATGAGACCGAGGCTCTCCGCCCCTCGGACCCGATACCTAAATCTATGCACGGCGGGGCTACCACGGCCGGGAAGCAGAGCAAGCTCAAGATCATCATCAAGAAGCCCGGGCAGCAGGATGGCGATGACGGCGACGACGAAGATCACGCCAGCGGCCCGACCGAGCAGAAGCCCCAGAAGCGGCCAGCACCGCAGGCTAATGAGAACGGCCACACCGACCCCTACCACTACTTGTACACCCTGCTGCCCGAGGACCTTTTCGACACCCAGGAGCGCGCGACGCCGTCGGACGAGCTCTACCGCAAGTGCTACTGGGAGGACAAATGGGCCCGTGAGGTTGGCGACGAGCTCGAGCGCGAGTGCAAGCGCTGGGAGGAAGCCTACTATTCCGAGTGGCTCGAGAAGGAGGCCCTCCTCGCGCAGGTCATCAAGAGCGAGGTCGACTGGCACGAGCGCCGCGAGGCCATCATCTCGGGTGTTGCCGACGTTCAGATCTCGTCTGGTTCGGGTGGTGGTCCCGAGGGCAAGGACGGCGAGGCTGCTGCTGCGCCCATTGCCACGACCGAGGTAGAGGGCAAGTCCGAGGCCCCGGCCGAGACTACCCCCAAGGTAGAGGCCAATGGCCACAGCCACCGAGAGGGAAGCAGCAACAACGTTTCCATCCCTGTCAACACCATCGAGAATGGCTTGCGGCCGACGTCCTAGGCGAGACGGGGGCTAGTGTATGATCCTGACCGGAGGATACTAAGGGCGTCTTGGTAAGATGGGAGTTTGGTATTTTTGTTGTCATCATTTGTTACTTTTCAGACACACAAACACAGAAGTTCTGGTAGTTGTATAATTAGAGCGCCGGGATTGTTGGTTTTCTTCCTCATACATCTCTATACACGTCATTTCTTTTCTGCCGAACAATGTATTAAAAAAAGGTTCGATACTGTTGTTATATCCTTGGGTTCTTCTCTTGAAAGCCGAGGCCCCTAGTCAAACGCGGAGATGTCTCTGAAAGAAGGAGCCTCACATGGGACCTACAGAGAATCTCAGAGAGCCTTCTTCTTGGCCCTGTACGACTCGGAGTTCTTAAAGGGGAACCCACTCGTGCTCTGGTCATACTTATGATACTTGCTAATCATGGCCGCGTCGCCCGCAAACATGACGCAGTAGAGGGCTCCCAGGGCGAAGAAACCGCTTCCGATGCTGCCGAGCAGATAGCCTGTCTCGCCGGTCCAGTTCCACCTCCAGTAGCAATAGAGGGTGGCAGGGCCATGGTGCAGCGCGGCCACGATCAGGACGGCGTTGGCGTAGGGGGAGATGCCGCTCTTAGGGGCTGCTCCGTGTCAGCTTCTCCGTACGTGTAGGACATAACGATACCGTCAACCGGGTAAAATCACGTACCATCTACCTCTGACACCAGTGGCACAGCTCCCGAGAGCAAGACGACAACCAGGCCTAGGGCCAAGAGGGCGAACCCGAGCGATCGAGCAAAGTATTCTTCGAGCGCTGCGGAGGGAAGTCAGTTACCATTACACATGAGAAGTTTGCAATGTTTGTTTGCAAAGAAAGGGCAAGGGAACTCACCACTAGCATGAGCCTCCTCCTCTCGTAGCATTGCGGCAATCGAAGAGGGCCAGATGATGAGTGGCAGCGCCTGGACGCTCATCCAAGCCAGGTTGCCAAAGCTGTATGCGGAGACGGTCTAAACAGGTCAGCGACATTGAAGCGCGCATGGGTATAAATGAGATGTCATGTCTCGAACCTACATCCATGGTAGTTAATCTGTAGGGCTATCGCGTAGCTTTCGTCAATGTTTTGTACGGGGTAGCGTACGAGGAGATGGGCCGGCGATTTGATGTTGATGGCATGAGAGCTCGGAGATCAGAGATCCAAGAAGATCCCTGCTGAGGATCCCCCTCCGTCGACGTCACCGGCTAGAAAAGCGGCTGCGACAAGATTACAGGGCAGTTTAGCGGACTCGGGCGCTGTAGACTTGTAATACTGTCGGTATGTGACCCACTATTCTATGGGCCCTGCGCCACTCGCTTTCGGCCAGCAAGAGCAGCCTGCCAACCTGCCAAAGGCCCTCCTTCCATTCTCGGGGGGGCCGATTTCGCAAAAGCATTGCAAATCCTGTGGTTCTTACTCGTATATTGCGCCAAAGCCGCCAGAATCTACCGAGTACTTGCAACTTATATTTCCGATTTCCAATCAACACCACTCAACTATTTCTACACACGACAACTCCCTTTCTCTATTCTCTCTCTATTCTCTCTCTTAGATTTCCATATATTTCTCTCGCAAGTCTCGGCTTCGTACTACAGCCCCTCTCAGATACCCCTCCCTCTTCCATCCCATATTCTACTACCCCTCCGTCGACTCGCTTTTTCTCCATCCGACGACGGCCATCTCGAATTCGCCACAGACATCCTCGGTGCATATAAGCCAACACAGAAGTTAGAGGCACTCGGGTCTGGTCGCGTCGAGCCATATTAGGTCTCGCTACGCTCCTGACGGGAACCTTCATATCGTTCTTCTCTCATCATGAGCGCCATCCTCTCAGCCGACGACCTCAACGACTTCATCTCGCCCGGCGTCGCATGCATAAAACCAGTCGAGACGCTACCCACCGCACCGCCACCTTCACAGCAACAAGAGTCCGATGAATTCGAGGTGATCATAGACGGGCAGAAGCCCGCATCGGGACCCGACCCCAACAAGCCGGCCGAGATCTCCCTAACCGACTGCCTCGCTTGTTCCGGGTGCGTGACGTCGGCGGAAGCCGTGCTCGTCAGTCTCCAGAGCCACGCTGAGGTCTTGTCGGTCATGGATGCGGCACCATCCCTCAAAGTCGTGGGTCCTGATGCGGGAGGCAAGTTCCGGGTCGAAGGGCTAGAAAACGAGGACGCAAAGCTCTTTGTGGCGAGCGTGAGCCCCCAGGCAAGAGCCAACCTTGCCGCTGCGTGTGGGCTAGGCACGTCGGAGAGGGACGCCGGCCGCATGCTTGAGAACCTTCTCGGTGGGCCCGAGGGTCTCGCCGGCGGAGGAAAGCATGGAAACGGCTTCACGTGGGTGGCCGACACCAACACAACGCGGGAGGCCACTCTCGCCCTCGGGGCCGACGAGGTGCTGGGCACAACTGGCCTTCCCACCCCTGGTGTCTCGACTCCGTCGCGTCCCATCCTGGCCGCCTCGTGCCCAGGATGGGTGTGCTATGCCGAGAAGACGCACCCCCACGTGCTCCCGCACCTGTCTAAGGTCAAGTCGCCCCAGGCCCTGATGGGCACGCTGCTCAAGACAACACTAAGCCGCACACTGGACATCCACCCCAGCCGCATCTGGCACCTGGCTGTCATGCCGTGCTTCGATAAGAAGCTTGAAGCTAGTCGCGAGGAGCTGACCGACGAGGTGTGGGCCGGGTCCGGGAAGCCTGGTCGTGGTGTCCGCGACGTCGACTGCGTCATCACCAGCCGAGAGATTCTCATGCTCGCTGAATCGAGGGGCCTCGACTTTTTCAGCATCCCCCGCAGCCCTCTGTCTACAGTGACGTCATTTCCCGACACCAAGATGGGTGACTTCCTATTCCCTCGTGGCGGCGGCGGCACGCGCAACCCTCCTCGTGTTGCCGGCTCGTCGGGTGGTCTGCTGTACCACGTCCTGCAGGTGAAGGCAGCACAGCTCCCCGGGTCCGAGATCCAAGCCGTGCGCGGACGCAATGCCGACGTGGTCGAGTACACGGTCAACGTCGACGGAAAGCCCGTGTTCAAGGCAGCGCGGTACTATGGCTTCCGCAACATCCAGAACCTGGTCCGCCGCCTCAAACCTGCTAGGCCGTCGCGCATGCCCGGCGGTAAGCCATTCGGCGCTGCCCGGAAGCCCGCGGGTAAGGCCGGTGCCTCGCTGGACTACAGCTACATTGAGGTCATGGCCTGCCCGGGCGGGTGCACCAACGGAGGGGGCCAGATCAAGATCGAGGACCCCATTGTTCTCGAGCGCAAGCAGTTTACGGGCAAGCCGGGCCCGCAGGAGCAGAAGGACTGGCTGGCAGAGGTGGACGAGGCATACTTTTCGGGCGAGGATGAGAATGAAGATACAGACATGGTTGGCAACGACTGCAACGGCAGCAATGGCCACACCAACGGCCATGCCAGTAATAGTGGTGAGAGTGAGGACGTGATTGGGGGCATCTCGCATTCGCATATACACGGCTGCATGGCACACTGGACACGCATCACGGGCATCGGGCTAGACAGACTGGCCTATACGAGCTACCGCGAGGTGGTGTCGGACGTGGGCAAGGATGACACAGAAAAGGTGGTGCAGTTGGCGGGTAAGATTGGCGGAGGGTGGTGATGCAACCACTGGGGGACCTCGGGATCCTAGGATCCCTTTATACGTATATACTAGTAATGAAGAATAGAAATACCCCAGGAGAACCAACTGAGTAACGATGATTCGTTTTATGCCCCCCGTCGTGCGAATCCGAAACCTCCCCTGCCGCTCCCGTCCGGTCCCCTCGGCGCTCGGATGGCCTGCTGCTGCTGACCCTGCTGCTGCGACGGCGGTCGTAACCTGACGCCGCCACCGTCGCCGCGCTGATATTGCTCCGATTTGGGGGAGTAATTGGGCTCGTAGAGTTCCTTGTTGGGGTTGCTGCTATTGCTGTTCTGCCTTCGAAAGTCGCTGTTGCTGTTACTGTTGCTCTTATTGCTATTATTGCTGTTTTGCCGTCGAAAGTCGTCATTGCTGCTGCTGTTGTTACTGCTGTTGTTGTTCGCACCGCGGCCGCCTCCACGACCACGTCCGCCCCTACCGCCTCTCTGCGGGGGGTCAGACCGGGGTGTGGTCGTTGCGGCCGATCCCGCAGCCGCAGCGGGCGCGGGCTCGCCAAAGATCTTGGCCCTCGCCTCGTCGTACCGGCGCTGCTTCTCCTCGAGATGTCGGCGCTGACGGGCGCGGATCTCCTCTGGCGTGAGCTGCGGCTCAGCATCCTTTCCCGAGGAGCGAGAGTCGTCGTCGTCGTCAATGGCCAGGCGCGACATGCCGGTTGTGGGATCGCGCTTAGCAATCACGGGCTTGCGGCTGAGAACCTTGACCTGGGGTTTGAACGGGGTGGTCAGGGGGACGGTGTTGTTGGCCTCGACGAAGTGGAATGTGTCGCGGGAGGAGTCGCTAATAGGAAGTCAGTCAGCGAGGATACACAAGGTGGGTATGGGTAGGTGCGGGCATACGCTGATTCCCATATCTTGCGATTGGTCTCGGTGTGTCGGGCTAGTCGCTCCTCTCTGGATCGCGGGGCTGGTTCCACCGGGGGCTCTTCTGTGGTAGAGGAGGAGGGGAGGGAGTCGGCTTGGGCTTCCCAATCGTCGTCTTCCCAGGCGTCGGGGACGGTGGAAGTGGTTTTCTTACCGCCGCCCATGGTGTCGGTTGCGTGTCGGTTGCGCTTGGGGAAGGTTTGGAGACGAGCGAGGGTGGTGGGGATGAGGGCGTTTTGTTTCGCTTTTGCAGGATTGGGTATACCCCTTCAGCCGGGACCCATTACGCAGAACACCGGGCTGAGGTTGGGGAGGAGGGCCGAGGGCTGAGGGTTGAGAAGTTGAGGGCTGGTGATTGTAGGTGGGCGGTTTGTTGGTGGGCAGATTTCCGCGGGCGATGCGTTGAGGATTGGAGAGCACTTAGTGGTAGCGTAGCACAGCGAGCGGTGCACCCACCGTCTACCCCGCCATACATCATTTACTACTACTAGTACTCCGTACCAGACGTATTAATACTGCGAAGAAAGACCTAAAAAGTGTGGCGCCGTACGCCACGCTCCAGCGTGCCTACCTTCCTCACACGTATTACGAGGTTTGTACTACTACTAGATTAACATTATGTCCTTTCTTTTGTCCTCCCACCTGACCTTGACCTCGACTGCTGTAGAAAGGAGCAGGGGTGTTGTTGCGGTGCCAAATCGGTCTCTGCGGAGTACTCCGTAATACAGGGTGCCAAAAAGCGACCCCGGTTACGCCTCTGTCTTCCTTCACACACACGCCAACGCCATGTTGGACATCAACGCCAACTCCAATACACATCAGTAAGTATCGACGTTATCAATCTAAAGGTTCCCAAATAAAAGCTTAAGAAGCAGAAGAAGAAGAGACAAGTTATCTACAGCAGACAGAGGTCATCACCAGCAGCTAACAGTAGCCATTCTCTATAATGATATGTCATCTTCCAAATCGTCCTTCATAGCAGTCATGGGTAATATCAGGTCATCGTCAACAGCAGAGGTCGTCGTAGCAAACGGCAGGTGCACTCATAGGCGTAGGTCGTAGAGTAAAAGTAGCCGTACCGTATAAATGAATATGCAATGCTTAGGGTTGTATTTTATCTATTTATTCATAATCTTTGGCACCTCGTTGGGACCGCTCTGGCGCAGTCCAACCCCTACTCTTTTCCACTACGGAAACTTCCATCATCAACCTGCAGAGTGGTGGGCAGCAGACTACAAATACATTTCATCTGCATCTTTCTGCCTCTGCCTTTTATCCATTTATATTACTATCGGACTATTACTCCGGCGTCTACGTCCCAGCCAGTATGCCTACGAGTATAGCACAAGGCAGCCTACCCCGACTGCCAGGCAACACCAGAGTGACCAGACAAACCAATTCCAAAAGCGACACCAAACATGTGGCCGTGGCCGATCTGGCCGACGGCAAATTTGACCCAAGTGAGACGTTACTCCCCATCTGTCCTTGTTTCAACTTTCAACTGTTGTACAAAGTACGGATCATTACGGAGTGCAGGTAGTGGCAGCATCACCTGTACTGACCCACCCTACAGAGGGATATCCAGACCCTCTGATACCTCGCGAGCCGGACAACGACTTACCCCCAGGCGTGACACGTGAGATCGAGAGAAAGTGGCTAGCTGAGATCAGACGTATCAGGGGGGGGGGGTGCCCTTTGGTGCAGAGCTGGGGACGACGCCATAGACGGGATGATATCTCGGCCATGAAGGTGCCAGAACCACCGGAAGATCCCCGGAACCACATCGGGTCGATAAACAGCTGGGAGGGGAGACACAGCCACACCAGCCGCGATGAAATCCTGGGCAGGAGTGAAGCGTCATAGTTGCAGTCACAATCAGAACCCAAGAAGCCGATGCGACAGAGGATCAAAGGATGATGGCATCGTGGGACAACGTTGACGAGAAGGCGTAAGAGGACGATGTCTCTGATGCTTTCTCTTCTTCCTGATTTCATTTCCGTCTTTTTTTTTTTTTGGTCCTGTTTCTTGAGAACCATGTTGTTCTACATGACTAGCGAAAAGGTCATCAGGTATGGCTAGTGTTGATACCCAAGCGAATTGCTTTTTTCCTTCGACTTCCTCAATCTCTGTCTCCGTCTATGTCTCTTTTTGTCTCCTCGCTTTTGTGTCTTTGTCACGCATTACACACACACACTAGACCTCCCAGACAATTGTGTTCTAGAGCTGCGTGACTGTCGTGCCCCGGAATGGAAGGGGTAGTGGTGATAGCTGCCAACTGCCTGCTACGTCTCTAAGCAAGGATTGGACTTGCTTATCCGGTGAACCGGGGCTGTAAACCCCGACAGAGAACTTAGCTAGATCATCATCGTTCGGTACACTCAGACTCATTGCCTGCCTTCGTAATCTGTCCTGTGACGCTCATTTCCATCTCCATCATCCGACCCGTTTGATCACGTGCTACCCGGAGGCTTGGTCTGCGAATCTGCGATAGTGACCGTCTTGTCTTGATCAGACAGAGTGAGTGAGCACTGAGCTCCTTGGCATTGTGCAGATCAAGACATGCATGAGTCGGTCGTCGGAAACGCAACGGATACGACCAAAGTCACGAGGGCGGGAGGAGGGTATAGCCGCTTAACCGTTGCCGTTGTCTGAGATGGGTCAGGGTTTGATCGGGCATGGGCTCATGGCCCTCCATGGATCATGGTGGTAATATGGGCCTTTTAGTGGCATCATGGTATGTTCACGGATGGTGGACATGCCATGCGACACATCGAGTAATATGCATATTAAGCCGCAGCCGCAGTTAGCAGCCGCCATCGGCTCAGGGCGCCAGAAAAGTTGCAAGGATCAAGTAGTATCCAAGTATCAAGAGTTGTACATGGCACTACTACGGAGCAATACTCGTACTATTAAGTACTCCAGTGGTTATAACTTATGGATCTGTACCAAGGTGACAAGGCCTAGAAAGCCCAGCTACTGCCATGTATTGGCTGCCATTCATGGCCCATGATACACAAGAGGCGCAGTGTAATAATAGCATCGGTACCCGCACCCAATCCAACTCTATCCCTTGGTCGTGGACCGTGGCACTCATGCGGTTACCTATTTGGCAGAGCACTCAATCACTCAATCAGCCTCTCTGCTCTGCTGCAGTAGTATCAGCCTCCGATATCCATTTCTCAGCAGGCCAAATGGGCAAATGGCGTCTGTCGCGCCTGTCGCCACCAACAATCTACTCTGTGCGACTGGTTTCCATGATCCATGGCATTGGATTGGCCCCTCTCTCCCACTCAACCAGGTCTCTCTCCCTTGTTCCAGCTCCTGTCCATCAATAATCTAGAATCCAGATCTTAGTAGCACTGCTAGTACCTGTATGACTGGTATGACTGTTTGGACTGGTATGACTACAGCAAGAGTATGGAGTAGTTGAGTATTAGTAGGTATTATTCCTTGTTATCCCGTCATCCGCCAACTTCTCTCTTCATCCATCTCGTTTCCATCTTCTTTTCAACCGCAGTCTCTCATCCCCCATCTCTCGTCTCTCCCCTCCTCCCTAAACAAACAGGGCTGGCTCCATCTCTCTCTCTCTCTCTCTCTCTCTCTCTCCAACTTGTGCTCCACCTGTATACATGATACATACCTTGAGCTTGTACAGCGTCTCCATCGATACCAAGGCGCAGAGTACAGAGTACAACCAACGCTGCACAGAGTAATACAGCATTACCGACAAAAGCAACAATTGCCACGCCAGGCACGTCGCACTGCGCCGTCTCCTGCACAGTCTGCACCTCACCTGCACCCTCGAATCTTGTCTTCTCCTCTTCCTTGTCCCTCTCCCTCCATCTCTGACCTGTATATCGACATCCATCAAACACATACACCCATTCCATCCGTTGCGTCCCCGGTCAACATATTCAACGCTTCCAAGGGCACGACTCTCTCCTGAGACCCGTCGGCGCCCCCATCGACGCCATCGTCATCATCACCACCACCATCATCATCATCATCATCAACACCGCGTCGCCTCACTGCTGGTCCTTCCCATCCCATCCGCAGCCATGTCCGGCTCCGATACCAACCAGGCCAACGCTGGGGGGTACGATCTCCTACGGCGGGCCACACAGGCCGCAATGTCAAAGTAAGTTTGTTCTTACCCTCTTTTCGTCGATTATTCCCCTTCACTCCCGTATCTCATCATCACCCATTTATCCCTTGCGGTTGTTGCATCCTGATCATCCTCACACTTGCGGCTCTGCCCCCCCCCTCCTATCAGCCCTTGTTTGTTCCTGGCATCTGCCCTTCTCTTGATCCCTGATCCTGGGCCACCATCACCAGGGCCCAGACAAGCTTGACCCTTGACCAAAGTTGGAAACGGGTCCTTTATTAGTCTGCCATCCATTCGAGAGTTTTTGCTCATCAACTCTGCCTTGATCATCCTCCCGCGCTGCCCTTTATGCTGCGGGGCGGCCGCCGCTGGCGTAGTCGCCATGGACCAAGGCAAGAGATGACTGGCTCCCCTTTCATTCCTCTCACTTCCACCGACCAGACGGCATTCTCAATCTGGCCTAGTGTGCTCGATCAAAGTCTATATTGGTCGCCGTCGTTGTCGCTGGCGCCGTCGTCGGCTGCCAACCTCGACTTCTGGAGAACGATGCTTCGGCTCTGGCCCGTCGCCCGTGGCAGCGGTAGTCATTCCTCCCCACCTGCCTTGTCTGGTGTCAAGCCCTCGGTCAAGCCGGGCGGCTGTTTGGTCCGTGTGTCTCAGGAGTCAGTACGGAGTACTCGTGCACCCAGACCCAGGCAACCCAGGCCCCATGCAAGTAGCATGGGATGGTAGCATGGATTGGAAAAGGACAAAAAGACGGGCTGCGCTGCAGTGCGGTGCGCTTGTTGCTGCAACGGGTCCCACCGGGACGCTGCAGGGCCCTTGCTTGGGCTTATTGGCGGCGTGGTTGGTCTGACTCTCGGTGTGAATCGCCTTGGGAATTGTCATGATGGATCCATCAATCCATCAACGCCTGCCCATATAGTCATCAGCAGCAAGTTGTCGATGCCAGTGGCGTCTGTTTGTGAGACGCGAATCCGTCATTCTGGTCATGTCTCGATCAGTCTGCTGGGTCACACTCTCTTGTTGCTTTGCTGGGTCAGCTAAATCAGACTCTCGCGTGGTCGGCAGCTGACCTACCTGTACTCCGTACAAGGCTGGGTTTTGGCCGCTTGGCTGGGCTGGGCTGGGCTGGCTGGCTGGCTTGCTCCCCTCCATCCGAAGCCGTCCCCACCTTCGCGTGAGTCTAGCTGGCGGTGGCGGGCAGAAGCGGCGGTCGAAAAATTCAAATCGAGGCAAAAATAAAAATCCCTTGTTTCTTTTCTCGAAAAAGGAAAGAGAGGCCGGACTGTGCTGCTGTCCGCTTCACTTGCCTGGCTTGATCTGCCTTGCTAAGCTCACCTCGCCTTTGCCTTACTTGGCCTTGCTTTGCCTTATTTTGTCTTGGCTCACCTCACATCATCAACTCAAACAACAAATCATCCCCTCCATTCATCTCTCTACATAAGGCACAGCAATATTGAATTGCACATTTTCCTTGGTTTTGCCTGGTCCGCTCTCGGAGCATGTTCCGCGTTTGCCTTGTCTGCACCTGGAACTACGCTGCAATTCACTGCACACTGCGCTGCACTGAGCTGCACTGAGCTGCACTGCGATCTGCACTACACTGCACCCGGGACCGTTGTTCCATTGATTCCGCCCTCTACTCATTCTTTACTTGCTGCCTGCTGCGGAGAGTCCCGCAGCTACGGACCACTTTTGAGTTCTCTGCCTCTCAGGACTGTTTCCAGGGCTGTCTTGTACCTTGAAGTTACCTGTACAGACTCAGAGAGTCTCTCTCACACTCTCCCCTCACTCAAGCCTCACACATCGCCGCCGCCATCTTAGTAACCTAGAGTGTATTGCTACTATTACCTAGTAGTAGTACTGCCTCACAGAGCACCTCTTAGGGTACCCTAAGATACACCAAGACTTGCCCCTCCCCCTCCCACCTTTTGCCTTCTCTCCTCCTCCTCTTTGGTCCGTTCTTGGCGACACCGTCATGAACCACTGTTCCCACTTCTTTCGCCTCTACACTATTACCACTACGTCCAACTTCCCCGCGCCAATTCCTGGCAGAAGCCCAGGCTGACCAAGAGCCTTTTCTTCTTCTTTCCTTTTACCTTTACCCTGGTCTACTTCTTCTTCTTCCATCCTCATCCCCCTCCTCCTCCTCATCCACTTATTCTTATTCATCACCCTCCTCTATTTCTTTCGCATTGTCCTCCATCCCGACCGACCGTCGCTGCCTGCCAGCCCCCCTCACCTTGTCCCGACAACAACCATCATGCCCGATGTTGACCGAATCAATAGGACCGCCTCCGAGGATGGCGGTGATCAAATTGGCTACGAGACCCCTCAGTCCGGCGTCGCCACCCCGCAACCCGACCTTCGCGACAAACGTCTGCCCGGAATCATGAGCTATTTCAGCCAGGTTCGTCGAGATGCTCCCACTACTCCCCACGCTGCTTCCTCCTCCGAAACCACCCCCAACACCGCCACCGCCTCCTCCAACACAGCTTCCACATCCTCCTACTTTGCCCTTAAGTCGCCGCCCATCTCCTCCGCCGCTGCAGAGCCATTCCACTGGCCCGCCCGGAGGCACATTGCCAGTCGCTCCCTCGAGCTCCCCTCCTCCTCCATGGCTCCCCCAGCCCTCACAGCCACAAATGCTAGGCCCACCCTGACCATGACGTCGGGTCCTGCCCCCGACGAGGGTGGTGCCCCCGGCGCTGTCGGTGGTCCTCAGGGGAGCTCGGATCATGGCGGCGGAGGCGGAGGCGGTGGTGGTTCTGGCGGCTGGGGCGGTGGTGGTCGCAGCAGCGCCGGTGGAGGTTTGCCCCGTCATTCATATTTCCTCACCCCTCCCACATCACTTCCCTCATCCTCAGTCAGCTCCCCGGTGCACGAGCGTCGGAATCCCTTCTGGTCCGTTGGTGACACCAGCGCGGCCTGGAGGGATACCGAGGTCATGCCCCCTCCCCTCTCCACCTCTACGACTCCTGGTCTCGAGAAGTCATCTCAGCAGCTGCAGCAGACGCTGCAGCAGGATCAGGAGGCATCTACCACAGGAAGCAGCAGCTACTTTCGCGGCGGCGGCGGGGGTGGCGGGGATGAAAGGCCCTCCATCCACACGGGCGCCAAGGGCTCCAAGAGCATGCCCAACAGCACCCGAAACTCCACCTCAGTGTTCCGATCCCAGACACCCCAACCCGGCCAGCACAAGACCGAGGCGGCCTCTGGTAGATGGTATACGCTTGAAGGACTCAAGGAGCTAACCCGTGGTTTAATAAAGAGCGGCCCCCCTACCCCGACAAGAGCCCTTTCGACCGCCCAGCCCTCCCAGGCCGAGACCAACAGCAGCGCCGGCGGCACCGGCAACGGCACCAACAGTCATGCCAATCAGCTGTACGCCGCCACCGCTGCCGCCGCCGCCCGGGGTGTCGGTCCCGGCGCCACCAGCGGCCGGAGCAGCCACGACGAACCCGCGAGCGGCACCCAGACCCCCCGCGGCAACCCGGGGGGTGCCGCCGCAACTGGCGTGTCATCCGCCACCGCTCCCTCGGGCGCCCAGGCCCCGGCCCCTAAGGGCAAGCTGACCATCAAGATCCCCGAGGCGAGGGGTCTGCGCAATAGCCGCGACCCCTACGTCATTGTCGTCTTCCAGCGTAGCGAGCTAATCTCGGGCGGCCCCCGATCGATGGAGGCTGGCGAGACTCTCAGCCCTGCCTCGGCCGCCGGTGGTGCTTCCTTGGGCGCCGGCGCCATGGCCATCGGTGGTGGTAGCAGTGTCGGCGGCGTCCCCATATCACGCCAGGGCAGCGACAACGGCCCGCCGCCAATGTCCATCCCTATGCGCAGCCGGCAGAGCAGCAACACGAGCGTCACGGACCACGGCAACACGCGTAGTCGGCCGTCGCGCGTGTCATTCACGAATCCGAAGTGGGATGCCGAGGCTGTCTTGTGAGCTTTTTTTCCTTTTCGGAATATGGTAGTCCCTACCTGGAGGTCTTGGCTAACACTTCTACAGCGACGTTGTCGAGTCAGACATGCTTGTCGGCATATCTATCTACGACCACACCGTCAGCGGCGAAGAGTTCCTGGGTTACGTCAACTTTGAGGCGTCACGAGAGTCAGACGAAGCGGTCAAGGGGTGGTTCTCGCTACAGGGCCACGCCGACACGATGGCGGAGAACGCCCCCATGGGCGAGATTTACGTCGAGGCGCTGTACAAGGGGGAGGAGAAGAAACACTTTGGTCCGAGCGACTTCCAGATCCTCAAGCTCATCGGCAAGGGTACATTTGGGCAGGTGTACCAGGTGCGAAAGAAAGACACAAAGCGCATCTACGCCATGAAGGTGCTGCAGAAGAAGGTGATTGTGCAGAAGAAGGAGGTGGCACATACGGTCGGGGAGCGCAACATCTTGGTGCGGACAGCCATGGCCGAGTCTCCCTTCATTGTGGGGCTCAAGTTTTCGTTCCAGACGCCGTCGGAGTTGTATCTGGTCATCGACTACATGTCTGGCGGCGAGCTGTTCTGGCACCTGCAGAAGGAGGGACGGTTCGACGAGAAGCGGGCCAAGTTCTACATTGCGGAACTGATCCTGGCGATTCAGCACCTGCACAACAACGACATTGTATACCGCGACCTCAAGCCCGAGAACATCCTGCTCGACGCCAACGGCCACATTGCGCTGTGTGACTTTGGCCTGTCCAAGGCCAACCTGACCAACAACGACACGACCAACACCTTCTGCGGCACGACCGAATATCTGGCACCCGAGGTACTTCTGGATGAGTCCGGGTACACCAAGATGGTGGACTTCTGGTCACTGGGCGTGCTAGTGTTCGAGATGTGCTGCGGCTGGTCACCCTTCTACGCCGAGGACACACAGCAGATGTACAAGAACATTGCGTTTGGCAAGGTGCGGTTCCCGCGCGACACGCTGTCTCAGGAGGGCCGCAACTTCGTCAAGGGCCTACTGAACCGTAACCCGAAGCACCGTCTGGGCGCGACCGATGACGCTGAGGAGCTCAAGCAGCACCCCTTCTTTGCCGACGTGGACTGGGACATGCTAGCGCGCAAGCTCATCACCCCGCCCTTCAAGCCCAACCTCAAGTCGGAGACGGACGTTTCGTACTTTGACCCAGAGTTCACCACGGCCCTGGAGCAGAACGGCTCGCTCAACGAGCGCGCCGCCGCCCTGGCCAGGGGTTATGCCGCTAGCACGCCGCTGTCCCCCTCGGTCCAGGCCAATTTCCAGGGCTTCACGTTTGTCGACGAGAGCGCCCTCGACGACCACATGCGCGATCGGCCGAGGAACGACGTTGACGAGGATATGCTCGATGATGCGAGGCCGTCGGCAAATGACGACGATGACGACGACACCAAGCCTGCCGATAGGGACGACGACGACTGGGATAACCTCGATGATATCGATCCCCGCAAGGCCAACAGGATGAGTGGTATTGAGAAGGACTCGCATGATGATCAGATGGTTGGAGGGTCGAATTTCGATCCGTGATCAGTCTGGTCTGTCATTGGAGTCTCTTGTTTAATATGGTTCTCGGGCCATTCGCATACATCTTCTTTCCAAGCTTATGTTTTGGCTGTTCCTAGCCCTTTCATTTTGCCATGTTGTCTTTTTGTCTCGTCTGGCCTTGTTTGGGTCCCTGTCTCTCAATCTCGTCTGGCTTTTCATCTGGCCATGTCCTGTTCTTGTCGGGCCCTCTATTGGGCCCGTCTTGTTTTGTCTCGGGCCCTGACGATTCGGCCATGACCCATCAAACTATCCATTCCATTTCTGTTCTTACCATACACACAATACCTGCCACGGCGGCCTAATTCATGAACTTGGGTCTGACCCATGTGGTCTAGCCCTCTCCAAGAAGAACAAAAAACAACACTTTTCTATCACTCGCTCCCTTCCCTGCCCTTCAGCTGCTACCCGTGGCCTGCGTCTCTCACTCTCGTCCAGCTTCCCATGGCGCACCTCTCACTCCCTGCCACCCAACTACTCCCAGTGGCTCGCCTCTCTTTGATATTGACAGATGGTTTCATGTTGACATGCTTTGTTATGAGGAAAAGAAAAATTCACTACACAAGATCTGATGAGGAATGGTATGCATGAGGGGTTGGATATGATAATATGGTATAATTTGCATTGCGGTTTGGTTCTTTGGTTCCAACGGTTGTTGTTGTTTGTTATGGAACATGGAGTTTTTGTTTGAACATTTGCTTACGGTTACGCTTCGATCAATGTGATGCACTTCTACGGAGTAATCTGACTCTTCGATGAATTGTCTAAAGTTGGTGTATGTGGAACATGTGTGACATTATATTTGGTGTAATCGTGCTTGTACAGATATGTACTATGAAGTTCCTCTGTGGCATGATTCAACATGATTTGGTGTATATATTACTGTATATTACTTCAGGCCAACTGTCATGCTACATGCGGTGCCATCCAGCAGTTTTGGTCAGCAAAAGGACTTGAAAGATATCGGTCAGAGACTCAACGCTGAATTCCAAGTAGTAAACACAAAATCATGCTTGAACAAAATTGATACGTTAAGCTTTTGCACTGAGCTTCTGACTCTCGCAACTTCCGCCTAATGGGGTCATTCAACTAAAATGGGCAGACAGCATGGACATAACCCAACTTAAGATCGGTGAAGCCATATGCCACTCACTTTCAACATTCAGGGCGGCAAGAGGATGCAGTACAGTTAATGTCCAGGCCTAACATAGAAGGCCAATGGCGCAGGCAATGATACCTTCTACAGCAATCGTTGACTTAGTACGTCACAGTTGACACACCTCACGGACACTTGATATGAATCGAACACTGCGGTGACATTGTTGCTTGTTGCAAGTCGACAAATAAAAGAAGAGTTGTACACAGGATTGGTGCATCCCAGCCGGTTCCATCGATCCTCTGCTACTAATAATGAAGAGGGGAGAAGCATGTTTCTTCACACGTCTCCCCCGTCGATTCAGCCTACATCGCTTCTCGAGATTGCGACAAGACCATCGTCAATTGACCCCTCCATCATGTTCCTTGTTCTGTTATTGTTGGTTTGGAGTTGAAAAAAGGGCGCGTTTTTGTAGGTCGTTATTCAAGAGAAAGAGGTTTAGTGGGCGGCGGCCTCCTCGGCGTCCTCAGTCTCGAGCCAGTCGGGGATCTCAGCCTGGGTGGCCGATGCGGACGAGTCCTGGCCCTCAATCTCGACGGCCATGCTCTCGTACTCCTTGAGGGAGCCGGCGAGGTCGGCCTCCTCCGGGGACTCGGGGGACTTGGGGGCGTTGAAGACCTTGACCACGCCGTCGGCGTCCGACTCCTTGACCACGGGGGTCTTGTACGACTTGAGCTCCTTGAGGTAGAGCTCCTGGACGAAGTCGGCTGCAGTATTGTCAGTCAAGTTCAAGGCAAATCGCCTGGAATGATGCATTGTGTTTCTGGCGTTGTCGTTTCTTCTCTCGGAAATGTTGTATGACGTGGTTCGGGGGGTGATGTCGCGTTATTTGGCGCCGATGACGGAGATTGGCTGCAGGCCCATAAGGATTTGGATAATGGAATTGAGAATTGTAGAATTGAGGCAACTGCCGTGTCATTTTGATCGTGACGATGCTGGTCGGGCATACGGAAGTTGTCGTCGTCGTCGGTAGTTGATTCGGGTCTCCGACAGGGGGGCGCCGGTGAGACGGCCAGGGCGGATGGCGATTGAAGTCGACGACACCAGAAACGTAATGCACCTTCGAATTGGTTCAATCCTTACCTCTCCGGGAGACGGTGGGAGCAATGAAGCTCCTGGCCTGGACGGCGGCCGTGCGGCGGGTGGCAGCGGCGACGACGGAGCGGGCGCGCTAAATAATGAGCATGGTCAGTTCAAGCCCGCATGGACGGTCGTAGCTGCTGCAGGTCCAGCAGAGGGCATTGCGGTTGCTTACCGAAGCTCGGGACAGCTGGCTGAACATCTTGGGCGAAATGTTGTCGGGTTGCTTTGCTGCTGCTCGAGGGGGGCGTGTGTGGATGCAAAGACGGAGATGGGATGCGAGAGGTTGTAGCTGAGGGCTTTGATGAAAATCGGGAGAGAGAAGGCGGTTTAGCCGGCTGGCTGGCAAAGGTTGGGGGAGAACAGTTTGGTGCCTCAGGCTCTACGCATACATGTACGGAGTACGGAGTAGGTACTGGCAAACTGGGAGTCTTTCTGCGGGTGGGCATTGTTTAGTGGGTGGATTGGTGGATACAGTGAGCTTCCTCAATTCCCCGGGGGGTCGGAACTCCTCATGTGCCTCTGAAAAGTGCACGTGACTTAAATGCATGTAAAGCTAATACGGGGAGGGGAGGACTCAATGTTCCTTCCGACGACAACCATCATCGTCAAAGAATATATCATCATTATCATTGTCTATACAAGACTGTCGAAGAGCCTCCAAAGATATATATACAAAAAACATGGCTCGCTACTCTTTTCCTTCCGTCCATCAACCATCAACGCCGTTGCGAGGAAACCCCAGCAGACAAGACTCGCAGCCTGACCACCAGCTATGCCTTTCCATGTCCATGGACATTGGCATCATGTATCGATGAGTTTTGGGAATCTGGCGACTCCAAAGTGCTGTTCTTCTGCCTCCTCTTGAAGATGCCAAAGATGATGGTGCCGATGTACGCGACACCCATGATACCCGCCACAACGGCATACGCCGTGACGAGCCTACCACTCGTCCTACCAGACAGACTGAGACCCAGTCCGCCGTTGACCATACCCAGAAGCATGAGCACCCTGCCATACCAGATGTGCACATGGCTGATTATGCCGCGGTGGCGGTGCTTGATGAAATACCGGTGGTGGAACCATCCAAAGACGGGCTGGAGGCCCATGAGGGCGATGAGCATGACTCCGAGGCCCTTGTGGCTCGAAGAGAAAAGCTATACGCGACGAACAAGTGATTAGCAAATGCCTTCCTCCAGGTGGCTACTTTCTTGACTGGGGTTCTCCCTTACCGAAGGTCCATTCTTGGAAATGACAATCCCGATACCAAACCCAGACCACATGGCCAGGTACGCCACCATCTGCAGGATCCCATGGGCCATCCACTTGCCGAGCAGGGGCATCACCATGGCCCCGAGGGGGTACAGCACCAGAAAGGCGACCGACATGATGATACCGTGCACGAGGGCCAAATTGTTACCCTGACCACCTCCCCCGCCACCAGAGGTGACGGCATCGTTGCCACTATCACTGTTGTCACTGCTGCCGCTGAGGAACGGGTTCGCATCCGACGCGATACTCGCCCTGGACAGGTCCACTTTGAACACGCTGGTGCCATCGTGGAACTGGATAGGGGCCTCGAGATTGGCCGTATCCATGGCATCGGAGCTCGTTTTCCAGGCGGCGATCCAGCTGCTGCTGCCGCCAGTGAGGTCCAGCCCGGACGCACAGGTGCCCCCGCAGCGCACGTTGGCCACCATCCTGCCATCGCGGACGCCCGACCCGGCCACCAGCTCGGCCCCCGAGACCTGCGTGTGCTCAGGCATGGTATACCCTGTTCCCCTACGCGTGCTAAGCGTCACGTTGCCCTGTCCGTTGGCGTATATGACGAAGATGCTCGAGCCACGCATACCGCTGCCTATGCCCAGGCCGGCCCACGAGTGTGTTGCCGGGGCGTCGATGCTAAAGTATAGGCCTGAGTCCGACGACATGGAGGGGACGCCCCAGCGGAAGCGGATGCCGTCTTCCTGGTGTGATGCCACTGCTGCAGAGGCCACGTCCGCCATATCTTCGATGTGTGAGTCTTTGTGAATGGTCGTTAAAGGCGTGGACCTGACTTACAGACGCTAGCTGCCACAGCAGCTACTGCCGCTCTGATGAGTGAAGGAACCATTGTTGAACTCTGTATCTTGCACAAGGTAGGTCTTCTTTCTGAGTGAAGATTGCGTGGTCTCTGGCCTAGGGACAAGATACAAACAATGGGGGGGAGCAGATCATGTCTTTATATCGATGACTTACACCCCCTTCCCGGTCCCGGTCCCCATCCTCCTCTGCCGTGCTCCCGCACGCCCGCCAGGACACGATTCATTTGAAAGGTATACCGGTTGCCAAGGTATACCAGATTGTTGTTGTCTGTAACCTTTGAGCCGGTACATTCCTGAACTGGTACATTCCTAGATTGGACCTTGGGACAAATACCCATGCTCTGATTGGGAGGACATGCCAGACAGGGAGGGAGGGAGCCAGTCGCGGAGCGGAGCGCTGCCATCCGTGACGCAACATCGGGGCTCAGATAGCAACATGCATGTGCATTGACGGTCCCATGTCCCCGATAATAAGCTTGAAATCATACTACCGCACGAGTACGAGTAAAAACGGCGACTATAGAATACTACGTGTACCCAACCCTAGAGGCCTCCCCGCAAAGCAAAGTGTGCTCCCCCCACCCAGCGATAACCGATACACTGCGGAAGAAGTACAAGAGTCAAGATTCAAAAAGCCAAGAGACGGGAGTTGAAGTATGCGGCTATGCTGACGCCGTTGCACTGCCTTCCTACCCCAGAAGAGGAGCGGCCGCCGCGCCGGCCCCCAGTCCACCAGGAGCTTAATCCACACTCTCTCTCTCGACTGCTTAAGATGACAACGTGTATCCCACCTGGATCCCTCCCATCCCACTTCAGATTCTTGACCCGTCTACCGTCTGGCGCATTTCCTGCCGGTTGGTCTCACAAGAGGCAGCCAAGTTAACAAGGTGCATTATTAATGACTACCAATGTCGTGACCGCGCTCTCTGTTTCGAACCCATGCCGGTCTTCTTGGGGAAGGTCTATTACGTAGTGACTAGCAGGCCCAGTTCTAGATTCGGGAGTCCGAGCCCCAATGACTTGCCCCACGAGTATCCATTTCACCCATCATCCCGGGATTGATGATGGACCAGGACTCTCCTTGTGTGTGCGCGTGTGCCGTCCTGTCGTCCTGTCGGACCATTGAGCACTGCCGTCCGTGTCTTCCCTCCCCACCACCGCCACCTCTGTTGTCTTAAGTCACGAAAAATAGGCTTGTACTTGTATCACGGCGTGGCTAACATAGTTTAGACTGTATTAGTGCCTGGCAGCGGCTGTGCAACTTATATTCGTCTCGTCTGCCAAGCCAATTCTTGTCTGTCCGTGCGCTTTCCGCGTACTCGTAAACAAGGCATCTGGGGGCCACAACTACGAAGTACAAGGAACAGAGAGGCAGAGAGGCAGGGAGATAGGATATGGATGCCATTGCTTCCTCGGTCTCCTTCGATCCCAAATACGCAGGGTTACTTACACTATGGCGAATGATTACGAGTGCAATTGTCATCCTCACGTCAGGATAAGACGAGAAGGCCAAAGAGGAAAGTGATAAAGATCATCATTTGAAGCTGCTGCACCAGGTTGCATCCAGACGTACTTCGTAGGTGTTACTCCGTATGTACCCTCGCTCGATGAGGGAACGTAGTAGCCCACCAAGGGAATACCAAGGAATGCCCCATGTCCGCTCCTCCCGCTGCAACGCTGCGATGCTGCGATGCTGCGATGCTGCGCTGCGATTTTGTGACGCTACTCGATATCAGAACACACCTGGTGACTAGCTCTTACAGCGTGCGCGTGCAGCTACAAAAGACCATGTCGCGCAATCAATAACAATGCTTGTCATATCTCTAACATGCTCAGAAACAATAGGTAATGTCTAGAAAGGGACTTGAGAAAGGAAAACAAGAACTTGAAGGATGCAGAACTTTTGGGCTATCAAAAGCAGAGACCGTATGTATAACCGGCTGTATAACCAATAAGAGTTTTCAAGGCTGCATAGCCGACATCTTGGAAGAAAAGAAAAGTGCTACCCGGACCAGAGACGATGAAACAAGAAAACAGGTGATATAGAAAGAAAGCCAGACGCTAAACGGCCAAGGGAAAGCATGCCTCGCCCAGTAGGCTGGACGGAGCGACAAAGCTGAAGCCACCAAACGGGTCGTCCTTGACGTCGTGGGACGGGTCATCGATGTCGAATGCACCCGGGTCCTCCTTGGAGGCCATCAGTGGGCTCATGGACAACTCAGTGAACTCGGCGGAGAAGTTCTCGGCGAGCTCCGGGTCGGTGATCATGGGCTGGATGGGTGGGGTCATCTCGCGAGCCTCGAGCTTCTTCCAGTCAATCTTGCGGAAGAAACGATGCTTCTTGAGCGTCTGGAGGTCGCGGGGCATGACGGCTCCCAGCCGCTTGGCGGGCTCCTTGCGCAGGAGGCGCGTCAGGAGGTCCTTTGCGTCGGCGCTGAGGAAGTAAGGTAGCGCGAGCTTCTGCTTAACGATGCGCTCTTGGATCTTGGCGTGGTTGTTGCCACGGAAGGGCGGGTTGCCCGTCATGAGGTCGTAGCCCAGGGCCCCAAAGGACCACCAGTCGACGACACGGCCGTACTCCTTGCCCAGGATGACCTCGGGTGCCATGTACTCGACGGTGCCGAGGATGGAGTTGCAACCGTCGGTGGACTCGGCTGACACCTTGGACAGACCGAAGTCGGTCAGAAGCAGATGGCCGTCGGCGTCGAGCAGACAGTTCTCGGGCTTGAGGTCGCGGTACACGACGCCCAGCGTGTTGTGCAGGTGCGACAGGGCTAGCATCATCTCGCCCATGTAAAAGGCCGCCACGTCCTCGGAGAACATCTTCTCGGTGTTGAGGTGCGTGAAGAGCTCGCCGCCCTGGCCGTACTCGAGAATCAGGTACAGCATCTCGTGGTCCTGGAAGGCATAGAACAGATTGACGACAAAGGGGTGCCGGTTAACCGACTCGAGAATCTGCCTCTCTGTCTTGGTCTGCTCAATGAGCTTCTTCTTGACGACAAGCGACGCTTTCTTTAGCTGCTTCTGCGCGTACAGGCGGCCGGTCGCCCGCTGCTTGACTAGCAGCACGGTGCCATAGGTGCCCTTGCCAAGGCAGCGGAGGTGCTCAAAGTCATCCGACGTCATCTTGCGGTTGATGGAGTCGACGCGCTCGTCAGGCGCCGGGGTCAAGTAGCCGGTGTTGTTGCGCAAGCCCACGCTCACAAAGTCATGCTCCAGGCGGACCTCGTAGCTGGCTGAGCCGTTCAGGGAGCTGTCGCTGCCGGCTTCACTGCCAGTGCCGACTATGCTGGACAGGCGGCTGTCGACGCCGGGGCCCCTCTGGGCGCTGCCGTTGCGGGACATGGGGACGGAGCGAGCACCATCATCAAGACTCAGCGGCTCCATCTGGGCTCGCAGCTTAGCAATGCCCGAGGTCATGGGTGACGGGATGGCCCGCAGGGAAGGACTGCAGTTGGCGCTGACGATGTCGTCGACGCGGCCCGCGGCGGCGCGGCGGGACTTGCGTCGGGAAGGGGTCTCGGAAGATCCATAGTCGGAATCCTCGTCGCCCGAGGCGGCCGGCGTAGGCTGAAAACCGCGGACGGTGTTGATGGCCGTGGGCGGGCTGCTCATCATGGTCGCGGAGGTTGCACGGCAGCGGCGGAAGTAGTGGCGAGTGCCTTGGTTATGCTGCGCCCAGGACTCGGTGTTCTAAGTGTATATATGTATGGTTTGCAGCCTCAAGCTGTCAAGAAGAAGCCTGGGGACAGAGCGACTTGCTCACGGCGCTCCGCGACGGCGCTCGGGATCGGCGCGAGGCTCGGACTCGTGGCGACGCTGAATATCGTAGTGGCTGCTAGCAAAACGCATCTGATAGCGGAAAAAGGATGTGCGGACGGTCGAGGGCTTTCGTATAGGCATTGGGAGGGGCGGATGTTCACTGGCAATCTAAGGATAAGGAAACAAAGGTCAGTCGTGCTTCTTTTCAAATGCTCGGCTTCAACCCTTCAGTTAAGGGATGCTGGTTGTGGCTTACCGGAAAGTGTGAAAGGGGAACGAAATGTTGAAACAGAAAAAAGGGAAAGAGAAACAGGAGGGAAGTACCAGTATATCCGGGGAGGGAGGGGGCAATGTGCATTGGGGCATGAACTGACTTTTTTTTTTTGCCCTTCCTTGTTCTCCATACTCTAAAGTGCCTTTGTCCGTATTACGCATAGTGTCAGCGTCAGCGTCCACTAGAACTAGAACCCGCCCCTGCTGGAAGCCCCTGCCACAGCGGGCTGTAGCCTGTACCCCAGATAGCCGCTATCCGTATTTCAATGCCAGCTGCGACGCTGCGACTTTGGCGGGCCCGACATTCGCGCCGCGTCGCCGAGCGTTACTTGTTAAGGGTACGCTGTAATACTCGCGATTACAGGCGGGCACAGGCCTCCTACAGGCCTCAATCTCTCCCGTCAATAACAATCCCTGCTCCATGCACTATCAGATGCGTCCCGCACATCATCTCAACCCCATCTCTAACAAGATCTCTCTCTGCCTTTGTCCTTTTTGGCCCCCCGGTGCCTTACATATGTCAGGTGAATGCTACGTATGCAATCCTACTGGTCGGCGGTCACACGCTTTCGACCACATGCCTTCTTGTTCTGGCTCACGGCTTAAGCTGACCACATCCCACGAGGCTTTACGGCACGGACTGAGGAGTACGAGTAAGTCAGAAATTGATTTTATGCGCGACGGGGCCGTTGACTCCGTAATGATGACATGGTTGGCCGCTCCTCCATCTTGGCTCAAATAATCAACGGCCGGTATTACTCAGTATTCATACCCAAATTGCCAGAAACAGGCCAACCGCAGCAACAGTTTACCACATCATTACGTACATAGCCGCCCTGTGTCGCAGTCTTACGGTACAGAGCATCATGAGATACGGAGACGGAGTACTGCGTACATGTACACATGCTGTGAAGGTGAGCACGGCAACTGCCCGTGGCTGCCCCTTCAGCGGGGTCCCCGCCTAATAATCGAGTCTACAGGTCTTTAAGCCCCTGTAGCACCCCGCGCCAATGGACGCCTGCCGTCAGTGAGGGCGGGTTCATTCGGCCAAACAAACCACCGTGACCCGACGGCGGGTCTTGTAGGGTAGTCAGTTTGCTAAATTAATTTTGGCTGCCGCCTTGGGAGCGCGCGCGTCGAGGAAGAAAAATCCATAGACCATCCCACCACGATAATACCATAATACGACCAGCTCCAGCTCGCGCCTGGACCTCCGCAGCGACGAACCGAGTTACATAAACCACCGCATGAGTGTGGACAAGAATCTGCGCCAGCGACCAAGTACCCTACTCCTATTCTCCTCTTGGAGCCGGCAGCAACCTAGAGCTCGTCCACCATGATTCACCCGTCGCGACAAGCCTACGTCGAGGAGGCCTCACCGCCGAGAGGTGTAGCCTTGGAGGACCTTCCAGATGACCACGACTACGAGATGCCCCTGGCTGGGTCGGAGAAGGCGTCGGCCATCATGAGCCAGTTCAACCGCAAGCGCCTGGCGGCGACAATGGCGGTGCCCACCGACGACGGGCGAGTGCGCGCCAGGCTGCGCGAGATGGGCGAGCCCGTGACGCTGTTCGGCGAGGGTCCCGCCGAGCGAAGAGATCGCCTGCGCGAACTCCTGACGATACAGGCAGAGATGGCAGGACTAGAGGGCGGCGCAGACGTCGAGATGGCCGATGCCGACGCCGATGGCCAGGTGGAGGACGACGAAGAGGCCGAGGAGGAGTTCTACTCGCGAGGCGGACCGGAGCTTCTGCAGGCGCGCAAAAACATTGCCGAGTACTCGCTGGCACGGGCGAAACGGCGGACCGAGTTTCAGAAGGCTGAGTCGACGATACCGCTACGGACGCACGTCAAGTTCCGTAAGCAGGTCAAGGAACGGCTACAGGGGTTTGAGCTACAAGGCAGCCAGACAGTCGGCGAGAGGCACGTCAGTATGACGAGGATATCGCCCAACGGCGAGTCTGTGGCAGTGGGTAACTGGGGTGGGCAGATCAAGCTGGTAGAGATCCCGAGCCTGGAGCAGAAGCGCACGTACCGTGGGCACACCAACAAGATCAGCGGTCTGTCGTGGTTCCCGGGGGCCACGCTGCCCGAGAGTGGCGTGTCGCCCGACTCAGTCAACTTGGCGTCGGGCGGCGCCGAGGGCGCCGTACACCTGTGGTCGCTGGGCCAGGACACACCGCTGGCGACGCTCGAGGGCCACGCCCAGCGCGTGTGCCGCGTCGAATTCCACCCGTCGGGCCGCTACCTGGCCTCGGCGTCGGACGACACGTCGTGGCGCCTGTGGGATGTGGAGACGACGGCCGAGGTGCTCCTGCAGGAAGGCCACTCGCGCGGCGTCTACGCCGTCAGCTTCAACACGGACGGGTCGCTGCTGGCCAGCGCGGGACTCGATAGCATCGGCAGGATCTGGGACCTGCGCTCCGGTCGCACCGTCATGATTCTCGATGGCCACCTCGATGGCCACATCAAGCCCATCCACGCCCTCGACTGGAGCTCCGACGGCCACCGCGTCCTCTCAGGCTCCGCCGATGGCTGGATCAAGTGCTGGGATGTCCGCAAGGTCCAGAGGACCGGCGGCATCGGCGCCCACACCAGCGCCGTCTCCGATATGCGCTGGTTCAAGGGCCTAGACGACCCCCTTGACGGCGGCCTCCTCGCCCCCGCCACCGACGACAAGGGCGCCCACATCCCCAAGAAGTCGGGATCCTTCTTTGTCTCGGCCGGCTTCGACAGGAACGTCAAGATCTTCTCGGCAGACGACTGGTCCCTCGTCCAGACCCTCAGCGGTCACACCGGCCCTGTCTCCAGTGTTGACTATAGTAGGGATGGCAAGTGGATTGTCAGCGGAGGCCACGACCGGACCGTCAAGCTTTGGGGTCGCAACGACGGCGAGTCCTTCTAAGTAGTCCTTTAAGTAGCAACGCACCCTTCCGTTGCCCAGCATTAGCATTACCCATTAGCAAAAGGGGATTGTGTATAATACTACGACAATAAGATACCAAAGTACCTAGATCCACGATGCCAGTATATGCATACTAAAGGTCGTATACCGCCAGTAGTAGAGCAGATACGATTGCCTCTTTTGGCATGCTGCACGTCCGTTGCCGCTCGACCAATTAATCCTGCCAACACTCCCATGGATGTTGGAATTAACCACCACTGAAATCACCTAATGACGGCCTTTTCTATATGAACCGGTCAAGTAGCATCTCCGTATATTCAACTTAAGTTAATTTTACTACGCGTACTCCGTATACGTAGTAACTGCACGGGCCGTGGCTGTTTCATGTCTCGGGGCATTTGGGGCAGCCGAAGCGAGTGGAAGGCGGCGCGCCGCTTGGCAGGCGCGGGGAGCGTGGTCAGGTGACTGGATTCGAGCGCAACGTCAGTGTCAAATGTTTAACACTTTAGCCGTGGTCAAAAGGCCATCATCCCGCCAAACCACGAGCATACTCGTACAAGAGTTATTTGTTCCTCTTCGCACCTTCATCGCTCCCTCCACTCACTTTGGCCGACTTCAAATCGAGAGAGAGAAAAAACCATCGTCTAGTCCCCAGCCCTCGTTCTGTGTCCCCGGGCTGCTGGGCACTGAGCACAGCGCGAAACCCGCCCGTCAAATGAAGCGCGACAGCAGCAGCCGCTTGTCGTCGCCGCCTTCTCCGTTTCCATATCCCGTCGTCCAACGTCGTCAATGACGGCCATGGCCAGCATCGATCGATACAGGCCGCCGCGCGAGGGCTACCAGCCCCCGGTACCCGCTGGCTCTGCCCGTCAGAGCCAGAGCCAGAGCCAGGACAGACCGCCGTCTCCCTCGCCGAGCAACAGTCAGAGACAGCACCTGCTACCGCAACGAGACGTGCCTCCCGCGGCGCCGACGCCGCCCCAACACAGCGCACGAACGTCACCCCCGCGACCACATGCCGGTCCCCCAGCCGCCAGCGGCCAGTCGCCCGCGCCTTCGGGCGCCCAGACGCCTCCAACGCTACTGAATCAGTGGTCCTTCACATCGGAGGAGGTGAATAGTACGCCGACGGTTCTCGATGGCATTCCGCCCTCGGAGGAGAGACTGCGCAGAGCAAAGGGCGTCAACTTTATATACCAGGCCGGTGTCATGCTCGATCTACCACAAATAACACTCTGGGTCGCTGGCGTCTTCTTCCATCGGTTCTACATGCGTTGGAGTATGGTGCAAGAGAAGGGCGGTATCCATCATTATGTAAGTTGAACCCGGACGACATGTTTCTTCTACCTTCTCGGAGGAGGGGCCAATGAAGACGTACACGGGCTGGGGCTGACTGCTGCTGCAACCAGAATATCGCTGCGACAGCACTCTTCCTAGCCAACAAGGTCGAAGAAAACTGCCGCAAGACCAAAGACATCATCATCGCGGTGGCCAAGGTGGCTCAGAAGAACGCCAAGCTCATCATTGACGAGCAAAGCAAGGAGTACTGGCGCTGGCGTGACAGCATCCTGACGTACGAGGAGATCATGCTGGAGCAGCTGACATTTGACCTGATGATTGATAACCCGTACCGGCACCTTTTCGAGCTGCTGGAGCAGCTAGACCTGGTGCACAACAAGCACCTGCGGCAGGCGGCGTGGGCCTTCTGCAACGACGCATGTCTGACGGCACTGCCGCTGCTTGTCGAGGCACGCGACGTAGCCCTCACGGCCGTCTTCTTCGCCAGCGTCCATACGGGCCAGCGCATCGACGACGTCGCTGGCCAGCCCTGGTGGAAGTACCTGCGTGGCAGTGAGGCTCACTGTGCGAGGGCCATCGAGGTCATCCGGCAGTTCTACACGGAGAATCCGCTTAGGAAGCAGAACCCGTCGCTGCCCTCGCCCGCCTTCGACCTGGAGATCTCGCGCCGTCGCGCCGAGGCCATCCTCAGCCAGCCAGACTCCAACGCCGCCACTTTAGCTGCCGCCGCCAACGCCACCACCCCGATCCCCATGGATGTTGACAGCCAGACGAGCCGCTCACCGCTGCCACTGCCGCTGCCACCCAAGCCGGCGACCAACGGCGACGAGCCCTCATTCTCGCAACCGCCACGCTCCCCCACCAAGAGGAAGGAGGCCGTCGACGGAAGGGACAATTACAGGGCCGAGAAGCGTCCGAAGCTGTCCGGTGACGAGGAGAGTGAGGAGGGTGAATTGGTGGAGGATTGAACGGTCACGGCCGCATACGGCTCATTGTAATAATGGTTGGCGTTTTACGGGGGGGGGCACGAAACTCATTATGTTTTCTCGTCCCTTATTCTTCTTTCTCACCTCATGGCGGCGGGTTTTCAGACTAAGTATGGAGTTTGTTCCTTTTTACATTACACCGTGGCACCGTGGCCTCGAGGGCAAATGATCCCTGACATTGGCAAAGCCTTGAACTACTACTGGGGCTGGAATACACTCTAAGATTTCTTGTTCACTCCCAGTGCCTCCTTTCCTCCCTTGGGCTAGACAGAGACGCGCGCATTACTACCGCGTAGATCAAGTACGTGAACATTGAAGCAAAGAGCACAACTTTTTCTGTCTAATTATTGCTGCTAGCAACAAGAGTAGTACAATATCAAAACCCCATCTTCCCACATGCAGCATAAGTTTTCCGCCACCTGACCATAAACATAAGCAAATCCCCCCCTTTTCATCACTCTCCTCACTTGGGTGTGCTGCACAGGTTAGCTCTCTCAGGAAGGTGACAGGACGCAAAGAAGAACAGGACGACGCACTGCTTGGGCTGGTGCCTGACGGGCGGATACCTCCCACAGTTGGGATGCCTGCATACTGCCCACGGATAGGATCCGCAGATGTTGCATTTATCTGTCCAGGCAGCAGGGTAGAGGGCCTGGCAGTGAAAGCAAGCGGATGGCTCGGCCATGGTCTGAATTTTGCTTTTTCTGAAAGCTTCGCTTTTCCTAGAGGTGTATTTACGAGAATCGAGAGGTCCGGTCAGAAACAACAGGCAGAAGTGAATCCCATTCTTGTCTTGATATCTGGAAGAAGATGCCCATGGTCTTTATAGTAGGCAGATTCACGTTTTGACTGTTACACGAGGTGATGAGCTTACTACCATGCCTCAAGAGTGTTGCACAAGCAAGCCGCTTTATGCTTCTCTCGCTACGTTGTCTCGCACTGATTGGACCTGGGGAGCGTGGGAGCGTGTCTCGTTGTGTACGGAGTACGACGATGGGCATTGGAAATTTGCCCTTGCTCTGCTACTCGTGAAAAGGTCATGATGAGATCAGGGTTTCGTGAGCGTAGCAGTCACGGTAGGACAGACCGCCTGCTTTTTTTATCCGTGTCTAATATGTGTTTGTTTTTTTGTGAGTCTTGATATATGACGTTCTCGTACGACCGTACGAGTACGAAAGAAAGAGAGAGGAAGATGATGGCGATGCCGCTCTTCCCCATTATCATCGTCATCATCATTTTAATCCCATGATGTTCCAGTACTAAGTACTCCGTACAGCGCTCACCTTGCCTGCCTGCCTGCCTTCAATTCCTGCCTGGCCCGGCACTGGCAAGGTGACAAGGTGAGAAGCTCCTGCCTGTAAAAGTTGCTGCCTCAGAATGAATGGGGTTGTGGATCGTTTTGCCTGAGGCTGACGTGACAAGTTGCGGTGTGGATGTTCCTGACCTCTGATTGGCCACAAGTGGATGCTCGGGCCATCAATATTTTGCCAGATGGTCTGCTCACCGCCCGGAGAGAGGACTATAAAAAAGTCGTCTGCCCGCCTGAAAGCTACGCTTTTCTTCTTTTCCTTTTCTCCTTAGCTCTCTTTGCCTTTTGGCTTAGATCAAGTGTAGTATCTGTTCTTTTCAGTTTAATCTCTGAAAGGTCTCTAAGGAGACCAATCGTGATTATTCCTATTTTTGGCCTCAGGGAGGTTTCCTCTGTGCTTGCACATGATTCCTCCCACAGTGTCCCTGGTATTACACTGCCTCCAGGTGACGCGAACACTCTTTTCATTGCTTGCGTCGGCTTGTCCCACGTGGTGAAGAAGATAAATGTTGTGTCTGGTCAATCGGCTGTTGCTCTTGTATTGTAATACTGCGTCTATGTGACCGTGTGTCTAAATTCCAGCTCGGCCTATCGTGCCTCTGACGCTGTGTCTATTGTGTCTGGACTGTGAGGCTGTGATGATGGAGTCGTGATGTTTGGCGGGTTTCCCACAAAGTCACGGTGACGCGTGAGCTAAAGCCTCTGTACGCCATAATCGTACCACCATGCTCTTGGACCCAATTGCTTCTTTATCAGGAATACCGGCATGGTGTTTTAATACAACACGGCGTACGAGTACATTCTGACAGGCTCTTGGCATATCTACGGTCCTCAACTTCAGGGTCTACCCGGGGGCCGGCCTCCAACCACCAGAGGCATATTGCGGCCGCGGCTTCTAGTGGTTTTCTGTAATAACTCTTCCATTCAATTATTGGACACATAAGTACAGTATTATGATTTTTTTGTTATTTTTTTCTAATCCTTTCTGTTTGTGGCGGGTCAGCAGAGCCATTCCGTCCAAGCTTAACTTTGAGATGATTGTGAATTTTGCGTGTGTACAAACACAAGCAACCTCCAAACCAACCACCTACGGGACGTAGCAGCCCGCCTAATAAGAAATCACAATACAAAAGCATCCTCTTCGTCGTCATTAAATAAAATCTACATCCCACATTACTATATTGCTCAGCCTGTTCGTCTGTCGCGTGCCTGACACTCTCGTAGTGCCGTTCTGGCAGTCCTCGTAGTGTGGATGTCAACCCCACCCAAGCTCGCTCCCCAAGTTTTGACCGACCCGAAAATCCCACCACAGCCCATCACCTCCCCTCACAACCTTGGCATCTCGCGGCACAGCAGCGCAACACAGCGTCTCCTCTCAATAATATACCGGACGTCCATATACGTTTCAATCACCTCACGACACGTCTATTCCCGATTCTCCAATCTCGCACACACACCCCTCCTTCTCGCGCCTGCGGGGGAACCATCGTACATAGCAACGACCATGGCGACTCTTGGAGGCTACCTGAACAGTAAGACTCCTCGTCTCCTCCCCGGGATCCTTCTCTATAGCTTGATACTGACCTCTTATCCACCCCTGTAGAAAAGGTCCTGATTGTCACGGCCGACTCGAGAATTCTCGTCGGCACGCTATCAGCATGCGATCAATCGACGAATCTGGTACGACCACACCCCTCCCAATACTGAAAGAAGAAACCGAGCACGAGGCAACACAAGGGAACCAAAGACACGGGAAGATGGGAATGGAGAATATGCTAACTCTGTGCAGGTTCTTAACCAGGCTACTGAGCGCATCATTCGCGAAGCAGACGACCCCGAAGAGTCAACCATCATTCCGCTGGGGCTGTACCTCGTGCGCGGTGACAACGTGTGCTCCGTGGGCCTGGTGGACGAAAAGCTCGACGAGAGTATAGACTGGACCAAGGTCAAGGGGTCGCCCATAGGTGGGGTGAAGCATGTATGACGGACCGGGGACAAGAACAAGGACAAGGAGCGGGGGGTGGCATTGTTTCCATTTCAGCAACGGAGGAGGCGAGACTGACTGACTGACGCTGTCATAACGAACGGCAATGATATATACCGTGGTTGGGAAGGGCGTTTCTGGAGCATAATTTGGCAACGTGGACTATTGATGACTTTCATATCTAGACAAAAATGCATTTCTTCTACATATATATATCTTGTGCGTGTATGTATGCATCCGTCTGCCTGTCTAGTGTATATGGGTCCTCATGGCATCTAGCCAAACACCCTCGACATCCAGACGTCCTTGAAGATTTCAGAACCAGGAGACGCGATCAGACGGTTGATGCGGTTGCCCTTGCGGACACTGAGCCACGAGTAGTCGTCACCCGGAACGTCGTCGACAGACAGGACAGCCGGGTCGTTGGCAATGTCAGCCGAGACGGCGGCGGCCGCAGCGGCAGGCTTCTTCTTGCCGCGACGGTCAATGATATGCATGCCGTGGGTCCACTGACCGGAGGTTTCAACGCGGATGTCCTCGGGTTGATCGGGCACCTTCCAGGCCTTGTCTGTGGCTACCGACAGCGCGTACCAGATGGTTAGCGGGTCGTGCAGGGAGAGGGACAGGTCCGGGGTGGGAGCATCCGGGTCGACGATGTTGGAAATCTTGTTGAAGGCTCCCTGGACGAAGTGCGAGGTCCACTGCGCGAGAGGGCTTCCGGCGTCAATGTAGGGCTGGATCTTCTCGGTGAAGTATTCCCTGTCGATGCCGTGCGGGGTGGTAATGTCGAGGGGGAACAATGTCAGATTGAGACGCCGGCTCAACTTGGCCGGGTACGGACCCAGAACTGCCGATGACGTCTTGCTCTTGCTGTTGGGGAACGGCGGCGGCATCGTGGACTCGGGCACCGGCGAGGTCAGCGCATACACTCTGGCCGAGGCCACGGCGTCGGCATAGCAGTTGAACTCTGCCACGGGGGTGCAGTTTCCATCAACGTTGACGGCGCCGCCCATAACCAGAAGCTCCTTGGCCTTGACGAAGGTCTCCGGGTCCTCGGCCGCCGCCAGAGCCATGTTGGTGAGGGGCCCCACGGCCACAAGAGTGACGGTGTCGGCCGGGTTCTCTTTCAAGATACGCAGAATCTCCTTGTGAGATGGTGTCTTGGACGGCGTGAAGTACGACGAAATGGTATTAGCCTCGGCGGCACCATCGCTCTTGGTATTGTCAAACAGCCCCTTCCAGGTGTCGGCGGGAGAGAGATGAGTGTGGACGTCGTGAACATTGTGCAGCCCGTCGGCACCGTCTTTCCATGTCTAGTCAGCATCGTGTGTCTTATTCTCCCTTTTGGACTCACGATTCCCCGTGTGCTTACGGAAGTAGTCGGCCTTGAGATCCTCTTCCTCGAGAGGGTGCGAGGGTCCGACAGCAACAATAGGCTTAGACTTCTTCATGGCTTCATATTTCTCGGGCCTGCCTGTGGCCCTCCTCCAGGCCAACTCTTTCTCCAGGACGTGGAACACGGTCACAACGTTCCGGAGGCAGCTAAACATAAATACCAGTCAGCTCTACATTGGGACTCAGACTGGTGTAATACTCGTTGTCTCCTCTCGTTCTTACCTCTCCAAGGGGACGTTGCCATATGTGGCGGAGATCATGAGAATCTCGAGCTCTGAGGGATCTGCACTGAGAGCTAGAAGGATGGCCATGACATCGTCGACGCCTATTCCATGTTAAAATCTCCATTTGTCTCACATGCTGCCCTGCGCATCTGTATATGACTCTTACCAGGGTCGGTATCGATGATTATCTTGTTGGGCGCCATGATGAAGATGCTTGATGTCACTATCGGGAAGACGGGGTGCAAATTTTGTCAAGTCGAAGAATAAGCCTTGACAGCTGCCGGGATGAAGTAAGGCGCTTTCAAAATTAACTCGGAAGAAAAAAGCAACAGTAGAAACCATGCGAGATCAGCCTTTAGGATAGAGAATGTGAATGGCTTGGTGAGCTTTTGTTGCTTACGAGTATTACTGGGTATGTTCATGGCCCCTCCTCCCCCTCCTACTGCTATTAGGTAGTTCCCCACCTGCCGCAAAGGTACATATCTGTTCGCCTGCTTGCTATGGCTTGCGATAAGAATTTGATCTCGGGGTATTGTCACGGGGTCTGCTGACCGAAGAAGGGCATCTAGGCGTACGGTCCTGCATGCACGAGTTCGAACTCAACCGAGGTTATCCGACATAACATTGTTTGCCCGATATGATGGGAGAGCTGTGGTTGTCGTTTTGCAGATGACTGTACGCAGATAGAGGCATGACTTCAGGTAGGTGTCGAGGTGCTGCTAGACTGGCAAGAGCACGTCTCACTCTTTCCAGGGAGAGGTATCCATACTGATGGATGGCTAGCAGTGTTCTTTAAGGTGGACACTGGACAGTGAATTCGTTTATGCTTTTTACAGGACCATCCCGTAGCCGATACGAGCAGAGTCTGGCCCTGAGCCAAGACAATGTTTTGCAATGTGTAATACCTGTAGTCGTACAGTCTCGTACTCGTAATGGTCGATATGATCAATGCTACAGGTACAACTTTACGGAGTACAAGTGCAGTCATTAGCCAAGTGCTGGTAATATCCGTACTTGCAGCACCTGATAGGCTGCTTTAGTGCTTGGCGGCGGTGGCCACGCCCTAACAGTGCTAACACACCTGCGCTTGGGCCCGGGGCTCGGGCTTTTGCTTCCCCTAACTCAATTGCTCTGTGCACTTGCTCGCAGTGTTTTGCCGTTGTGGCGTGGTCATGCCTTCCATGGATCGATCCATCCACGGACCACAGGTGAGAGCACCCTCGAAAACCCCCTAAAGTTTAGGTCTCCGTCCCCTAAATCCAGTGCTACTTGTACAAGGCAGCTGTGCCTAGGCTGTGCGAAGTACATTCGCAGCACCTGCCCGCACCTTGAGAGAGTTCAATGTGAATCCCCTTCCAATCCCCTGCAGCAATCTCCGACGCTCAGCACTGCTAGCTACGTTTTACCGGCAGACTGTCTGGGTCTGGGCCTACGGAAAGCCCTTCAGTGCCTCATTTAGTGTTCAGTGTTCAGTGTTCGGTGTTCAGTTCGCCATTGCCCAGCGGACCAACATTGCGCATCCTCATCCATTGTCACCTCATTGGCTCTCACCCTTGACATTTTTTCCTCCTTCTCTTCTTCCAGTCTTGACTCTTCTCATTTCCCCTTGCACCAAGGTCCAAAAGTCCACCCGTGTCGCCATCTCGCTCCCAGCGGAGCCCTTTCGACTGCCCAGCCAAGTTCCCAACCCCAGGCCTTTGTTCTCCACACCCCGGCCGGCACAGCTGCAGCCTGCAGCCAACTGCTGAAGACAACCTGGCCTCACGCTTCCTCGTGTGCTGTCTGGCGTTTTGATCCCGTCTCTCTCGACTCGACCACACCACCACCCGCCGATCTCTTTTTTTCGATTCTTTGGCACACCGCGTCCGAAGTTGCCCGTCGCCCCAGCTGCTTCTGGTCTTCGCCACTAATCGGTTGTCGCTCTCTTTTCCCCCCCTTCCCGCTTCATTTGTCGGGCTAGCCTTTGTTTTTCTAAGTCAGCTGCTTGTGGTCTCTCCTTTTTGCCTCCCCCCCTTACGGGCGTATCCCTTCCACGAACTACCATCCTCCCATCCTCGCCGCAATCATGGCCGACGAAACCAGCATGAACTACATCTACACCATTGGTGGCTACGCTGCCCTTGCTGGTATGGGCTACGCCATTTACCAGGTGTCCGCCCAGAAGTCTCGCAAGAAGGCAACGACCTTGCAGCAACCCAAGGCCGCCCGACAGGCCGAGCCGCAGCAGCCTAAGAAGGAGCAGCCGAAGAAGGACGAGAAGAAGAAGAAGCAGCCGCGTGCTGATGATGCCCAGGGGTCATCGACATCGGACAAGACCGCATCCCAGGCCAACGCCAAGTCGCGAGCCAAGGCGCAGCCGAAGGCCCCTGAGACGGACTCATTTACCAAGAGCTCCCAGGTGGTCGACGAGACGCCCGACGATGACATTGACAATGCCGAGTTCGCCAGGCAGCTGTCAAAGGCGAAGCAAGGCAAGCAGTTCTCCAAGGACGCGGGCTCCGGCCAGAAGAAGCAGAAGGAGAAGTCGGTCAAGCAGTCGCGCGCCAGCAAGATTGACAAGGTTCTGCCCGTACTCGAGCCCACCACGTCGACCGACGATGATGCCGCCGCGCAGCAGTCTCCCGACGAGGCTGTGACGAGCGATGACGCCGCTACGCCCAGCGCCGGTGCCGATGCCGGCATCGCCGACATGCTCGAGGCCGCTCCTACTGGCCCCTCGATCCTCCGTCTGACCGACACGGAGCCCAAGACGAGCAACAAGAAGAAGGCCAAGGCCCCCGAGCCCGTCGAGACCAAGAAGCAGCGTCAGAATCGCAAGAAGGCCGAGGCCGCCAAGGCTGCCCGCGAGGAGGATGAGAAGGAGCGCAGGGTCCTCGAGGAGAAGCAGCGCAGGACTGCCCGCATCGCTGAGGGCCGCGCCGCCAAGGACGGCTCCCAGTACACGGCCGCCAGCGTCAAGGCCTCGTCCTGGAACCAGGGAGCTCCCGCTACCGAGAGCAAGCCGGCTAGCAACGGTGCCACGCACGGCTTCCTCGACACTTTCGATGAGACGCCCGCAGCCAAGGAGCAGGTAGCTAAGGCGGCTGCGCCCGTCGCGGCCCCTGCCAAGGAGTCTTCTGGATCGACTTGGATGTCGTCTCTACCCTCGGAGGAGGAGCAGCTCGAGATGCTTAAGGAGGAGGACGAGTGGAACACGGTCAAGACCAAATCCAAGAAGTCCAAGAAGGAGGCGGCGGCCGCCCCCACGACGTCGGCTGAGGAGGCCCCGGCGACCAGCGCCGCTGCTCAGCCCACCAAGCCTGCCCCCACACCCTTTGTGAGCAGCGCCGCGTCCAGCAAGCCCCAGAGCTTTGGAGCTTTCTCGGCCCTTACTGTTAAGGACGAGACACCCGAGGAGGAGGTTGAGGAGGAGTGGGACGTCTAAGACTGACGTCTAAAGACTAATGGCAAGCCCACATGTCACTCGCTCACTCCACTCGCCTTACCGGATAAGTGACGTATAGTCCTTGATCTTACTCCGTTTCCCCTTCATGTATGGTATCCCATTTTCCCTCTGCCTCCCAGCACCCTACCCATTCTTGTTGTACAGTACATACGGGTGCTTGGGACGGCACATTCTTCTCGTTTCCCCCTTTTCGACTTCTTTCGACCTGTTCTACAACTGTTATTACATTGCTCTCAACCTCTATTATTTCCTGTCTTTTTTTCCCTTTCTGTTTGTTTGCCCGTTTTCCTTTGTCTGTAGCACTGGCTATATATGGATGGCCGTCTGCTTGCTTTCGAGTGTCTTTCTTCTTTCTCTTTTCTTCCCTCCATCTCTATTACCTCGAAAAGAAAAAAAGTTTGGTTCGTTGTGCGTTAGGTGGGATCATGATGGGAGGCAAGGAGTGTGTTTATTGTCATGTGAAGGAGGGATGGAGGTGTTTGCTTGCTTTCAATGTCGAAGAGGAAGAGGAGAGGTCTTGCGAGGAAAACAGAAACAATAAAAAAAGGATCCAAGTGAAGAAGGAACTGATGATGACCACCACACTACTAAGTACGGAGTACTACTACTGTTGCTACTACTACCACTGGTGCGGAGTAACAGACTCTGATTGCTAAAGTGCTCTTCAGAAAGACGACTGCTTAGTGTTTCCATCCGGCGGTGGATGTGCGTGTGACGTCGTGAGCCGTCGATACTCGTATCGGACCCTTACCGCAGACCGAGTGTTTGGACTTTGGAGTCCTATTTCTATGTCCCTGTCCCTGTCTGCCCCATGTCCCATGTCCATGATGGAGATGGCGTTGGATAGCACCACTCGTACGGAGTAATATTCGCAATAGTCCTTACGTCGTACAGCGTACAGCATACGATTACCCGTCCTCTTATTCCCTGTTCTTGCCCTCTAGTTGCCATGTCACGACGTAATACTACGGAGTAAGTAGTAAGTAGCATGGGTTACATGCATGGCTCGAGGCAAATTCATCCCCGCTTTAACCGTCATTTCGCAGAGAGTGGCATGTCACATTGGATGTGCTGGTGTTGTTTCTGTCTGATGCGGTGTTGCATGGATGCGTATGCTACGCACATGTTGCAAAAACCGACTCGACTTTTTATAGCATCTCGACGAGTACTTATCATCTACGGACTATTGCAGTACACTGCACGAATAGCATCTTGAATCGTACCTGTAGCGTACTCGTGTCGTATGTACGAGTACTTAGTGGTCTACTCGGTCGGATCTCAATGCCGCATGCATGCATGCATGCATGCATAGCACGACGTGGAGAGCCTTGAGAGCCTCCAAGCCCCCCTTGCCATGCCTTGCCTCGCCTTGCCATCCTTCCAGCTGGCGTGCTGCAACGCAAGCCAGCCAGCATGCACTGCAACTCGCAAGTGGGATGGCAATGGATGAACGGAGGGATGGATGGGGGAGGGATTGTCAAAAGGCCCCTCTGTGGACACTCTGTGGTGGACTCCAGTCAGGATGCATCCCCCTCCCGCCCCGCCGCCCCAGGGCACTGAGGGCAGTGCTCCGGAGTTATGTCCACCAGCCTGCAGCACGTCTGCGGTCTATTCAGTATTACTGTACGGAGTACGGAGCAAGTAGAGCACCCGCTGGTGCAGCACAATGGTGCAGAGTGCAAAGCTAGGCTCCAGGTTCAGGCGATGGCTACGGGTGACAATGAACGTCCCGTCTGTGCATGGGGCCTGGTCGTCATGCGTACTTGTTCCGTTTGTTTGATGTGTGCATCATACAGAGGGTACGTAGTACCTGTCAGTGGTGACTGGTGTCACGGGCACTGTACAGGTGCACTTCTCGGGGTCTTGGGATCTTGAATTGTGAGTCGTGAGTCTGGCAGAAGACTGACGCGCTCGCAATGACTGTGGAGTGAGTGAGTTGATGAGTGAGCCAAAAAGAGGTGAGGTGAGGGTTCAAATCATCTCGGTTGGCACCGCTTGACTCCTCTAGCCTCCTCGGACGGGACTATCCACAGGGACCGAGTACTCGTACTCGTACTCCGTAATACTGGCAGACTACTGGCAGTCTGGCAGACCACTGGGGCGAGTCAGCAGGGATCTTGCATTGGGGCCCGGCGGCTCTCTAGGAATGGTCAAGCTGAAACGGGCAACTCATGTACGAGTTAGTAGGCGTCGTCAGTAGTCGTGGCCAACATACGAGTCGGACACATCGAATGTGAAGAGCAAGTGAGTTCATTGTCCAGAATTTCTTTGGACATGTAATGGTAAGACGCAACAATGAGGCAAAAGGGCTCAAAGCCTGAAGAGTACTTTACATGTAAGTACGGGGTATTACAGTGTAGATCGCTAGAATGAGGCACCATCCCATGATGGCGTCGCACTCATTCACCATGAATCCCTTGTGCCATCATCCATCCTCTCACACTTGATTTACCCCTGCCGCCCCCGCGTCCGTTCAATATTATTACGCCGTACGGAGTGCACTGTCCCTGGTTGCCTGGGCCCTGTAATACGCTGTTACCTGTACGAGTACTTCGTACTCCGTAAGTATGCTACTACGGAGTATTATCATCATTGATCCATGATATTACTGGTTATTCGACGCTCGTACCTGCTGTAAATTGCGAGTAGCGCTTCATCCCACGCCCGGGGCCCATTTGCCCATTTGCCTTGGCCATTTGCCCATCTGCCCATCTTACGTACCTTTTGCCTGTGTCTGTCCGGTCCCCTTCTCTTTCCTTTTCCCTTTCCCTCTCCGTACTCCGTATTCCCCTTCTCTCTCCCTCCCCTCCCGTCCGCTCCCTCTGCGCGTCCTCGGCATACTAGTTTGTCAATCCGTTTCCGATCCATTCGGCATGCCGGGGCCTGCACACTCTCTTTCCCTTACTGCTCTCACATAGTTTCTCAGTCTTCTTCTTCTCAGTCTTCTGCTTCCTCTGCTTCTTCTTCTGCTTCTTCGCTTCCTTCTGCCAAATACTCCGCCTTTGTTCCCCTTTGTCTCACCTAATCGTCACCCAAGCCAACGCCTCCACGTAAACCTTGCTCATAATACCGCCTGGGCCCAAACCTACCCACCCTCCCTCGACTCCCTCGACGCCCCTCGACGCCTTCCCCCCCGACTCCCTTTTGAAGAGCGCCTAGAACTCCGAGAATCCGCCCCGGCAATCCATCCAGCCACCCACCTCCCCCTCACCCACCCATCTTGGCTTCCTCTTCTACCCCAGCCTCGACAACTGCCGCTCCTCTCATCAATTCCACGACAAGAAATCAATTGATCCCATCGTCGTCCTCCCAGTTCCTCGATAATTATTCCAGCAGCAGACCAATAGTAACACCGGACCCCGCCGCTGCTGACGCCGCCTGCCTTCTGTCTCCCAGTTCGACGACACGCAACACGCATCACGCAACACCAAGACCCCGTCTTATATAGCAGCCACCCCCTTGTCCGACATCAATCCCCCTATTCTCGTACCACGTCCCCTTCGACATCTTTCGACTTCTCGACCCGCCGGTCCCGACATCTCGGGCGCCCGCCTGCACAAGGCCCCACGGGCCCCCAGATTGATCACGACTCCGCCCAAACGCGCGTCCTCATGTCTTGGCCTTAGAAGGCGCTCTCTCTAACCCCCTTCTTTCTCCATTGCCCCTCGCCATTAGCGACGGGCATCTCGAAATCGAAAAAGAGAGTCCTTCGATCCTTCCATCTCACGCACCCACATTCCACACCGGCCCACCATGTCGTTCCCCGTCGCCTTCCGATCGGCCGTCTTCTACATTGTGGCCTGCACGCCATGCGCCAAGGTGCGCCATCGCCAAAAGGCCAAGGAGACGGCCAGGAAGGAGAGGGAGGGAAAGGCCCGGATGGAGACGGAGCAGCCCGGACTGTACCGCCACCCCTCACCCTTTGCCACCAACCCCTACTGGCAGGAAGAGATCAGCATGGGCCCCGCGCTGCCTAAAAAGTCGGCCAGCAAGAACTCCAGCCAGCGAGGCCTGTCAAGCTCAGGCCGTGACAGCGACGCCCCCAGCAGCGCCTCCGAGTGCACCCACGTCGGCGGCGACGGCACCGCACACCCGGGCGACAGCGCCACCGTGATACCAGAAGCTGACGGCCTGTCGGACGACTGGAACCGCCGCAAGGGCTACCAGCGCGAGGATGAGGAGCTGTGGGACGAGTGGACCGGCCACAAGCTCATGGATGCCTTCTCCAAGGCCAAGGGCTCAGCCGGCCGGCTCATCGAGACCAAGCTCGGCCTCGAGAAGGATGTGACGGACCAGGACCGCCGAGACTTCTACTTCGCCCCCAAGAACCCCCCGGTCAACGATTACCACCCCCCCGTCGTTAGCTCCAAGGTGCCCAAGAAGGGCGCCCACCGCTGGATGCTGCAGCCTCCTCCGCCAGCCAAGGTCATGGAGGGCAAGGTCCCCGTCAGCCGCGCCGTGAGCACGGCTAGCCGGTCCAGCTCGAGGACCACCCCCGCCGATGCTAGCGGCAGCAGCGCAGCCGTCAAGAAGGAGAGCGACATGACGGAGCAGGAGCTCATCGAGTTCCTCTTCGCCACCCGCAGCAACCGGTCCACCAGTTTCACCCGCACGCGCAGCTTGTCGCTCGATGGCGTCGACGAGTCGGCCGAGTTCGCGTACGACCGCTCGCGTCGCAAGATGCGTCGCAGGCATGCCCAGCCCGCGACTGTGACCTCTGGTGACGACGACTCGGACTCCGACGACTACGGTTACGACACGGAGGAGGAGGAGGCGATGCGCGGCGCGGCACGACGTCAGCTGCAGCCCCAGCCTCCCCGGTCCGGAGGATCAGGCTCTGCGTCTGTCAGGGCCCGCCCTGCCGCCCCGGCTGTCGCTAAGCGTCCCCAGCTCGAGACGATTGCTAGTAGCAATGCTGGCATCGTCAAGGCGTAGCTGTCGAGTCTCCCCACAGGGGTTCATTTGGTTCGAATTGTGTTTTTGAGCGAATTGCATGAGTTGGCGCCATGGAAGCATAGGAAAAAGTAGGCGTTGTGTTTGTTGTCTGCCTGCGTATGTTTGACTTTGAACTTTTGTTTCTTCTCTTTACCCCCTTGTCCTTGTCCTTGTTGTTTTTGTTGTTTCCTTGTGTTGGCTGTTTCTTTCCCACTGTCTAGTTGTGTCTTTACAAAGACGCCGAGAAGCGTCGTTTACACTTCGTTCAACCTTACTTTGCCTCCAGTATTTTTATTATAGTCTTCATCTGTTCATTAGTTCCTCTTCATTCATTCTGTTTCCTATTTCGCGAGGTTAGCTCGTGGCCTTGATGGCCGAATTGATATTATATCAACGCTGTGGACAACTCGTGATCTGTTGTGTGTGGACGAGTGTATATGATACAGCCATGATGCAGTCAACCACTACTAGTAGTCAGTATGAACAAGTGCAGTTCTGCTCATGTACTCGTAGCCATGTACTATTCGACTTGAACGATAAGTAGCCGGTACAGCCGTTTGAGCGTTTAAACAAATAACAGTCAACATGTACCCGTGACTGCGAGTGTGTGGTATCGTGCGGAAAAGTACAGGTAGTGACACATCATGACTGTAAGCGGTTTTTTTAATCTTTCTTTTGGTTCCCCAATCAGAGGTGCACACCCTCCTCTTCATCATCATGGTTCAGATTGCGCATCCTCTCCTCCAAAGCCCGTCGAAGCGACTCATCATCCAGGGAACCTCCTTGCGCGGCACCTGAAGTAGGTGCCTGGGCAGCAGCAGCACCAGCACCATCGAACTGCACCTCCCCATTCCTGATTGTGCCAGTCTGAAAGGTCCCATCCGTCCAGGGACTCGATTCTGCCGGGGTGGCTGATGACGCTGCCTGTCCATTTGTCTGCCCATTCGTCGCGGGTGCTGCGTGTGTTTGTGTCTCTGCGCTCGTGGCCGCCGCAGCAGCAACAGCAGCAAGAGCGGCTTCTACCTCTTCCTTGCTTTGGAATTCTGCCCAGCTAACACCCCTCTCTTCGACCTCCATCCGCACGAGGGCTATCCTCTCGGCCATGCGGTCTATCACGGCCTCGTTCTCGCGGATGGCATCGATGCAGTCCTGGTCACCACTGGCGTCTGCAGCAGCGGGGGATGATGTCGCCGAGGGGTCGGACGGGGTGGTAGTTCCCTCGGCAAATGGACGGAGCTGGTCATTCGAGTATTGTAGGTGGGCTATCGAGTTGCGGATCTCGAGGACCTTGAGGTTGAGCATCTCTGTTGAGAGTTCCTTTAGGGCGGCGGCGAAGCGCGCGGGGGAGATGGGGGTTGTGTCGGCGGACATGGCTGGGCCTCACGCGGGGGGATTTTGTGAGATGACGGAAAGCTTGTCGGGCTCGTGTGCGGTAAGGATCGGAGAGAGATGTTGGGTTGTGGTGTTGGTGGGAGAAGATGGAGGGGGGTGGTTGAGGTGAGGTTGAATGGAGGGGCATGTGCGAGCTTAGCTAGCGAGGTCAGCCTCCGGGCAGGGGCCACCGGAGGCAAAATGGCGGGGTGACAGCACAGCGTACTCCGTGGATGTATATGGAATACAGTAGAATATCTTTCAGATAAAAGAGTGAATGAAATTACTACCAATATAGTACACTGCAAAACCTATGATTTACTTAGATTCATACACCTTCAATCTTTGTATGCTTGTAGGTTTGTCTATAGAGTCAGGGCCATAACATGCCATGGTTGTAACTTGTATGCACGTGCGGACCGGACCCACTGCAAAAAAAAGACCATGGTACGACGATGACCGACTCGAGTCAACTGCAAGGCACTCGAGTGTACGCACTCACCTCGACAGAAGCCAATCCAACCAGCTCTGCTCGCACCTCGGTGCGTTCACCTGTCGACATGAGCGTCCTGATATTGCAGCGAAGTAGCGGGCCGGCATCGCAGATTCTGCGAGCAGCCGCGCCGCGATGCCTGCTCTCCCGCGCGGCGGCATGCCCCTGGACAGCGGCAGCGGCAGCGCAAACCAAGCCGACACGACAGCAAGCACGGCACATATCACACTCCTACATCCACCGACCATGCGAAAACAAGACACTTCGACAGCTGCAGAGACGGACATTCTTTGGCGGCGGCAACGTCGTCATCCGTGATTATGTCGACCTCCCGCGCGACTACAAGGACAAGAACGGCCTTGCCTTCCGCAGCCAGGACCTAGCAGACGACGAGGAGGTGCTGCGCATCTTTGGCCCGGAAACAAATCTCAAGGCTGGCAGCGCAAACCATCTCCTCCGTGTGCTGCATGGGCGGCGCGTGGCTGGCACACTCGAAGACCCCAGCTTCGCGGCCAATACGGAGCACTACGACGAGGGGGACGTGGCTACGGCACTGGCATATCTCCGTCAGGCAACACGGGTGGACGAGGTGCTGAATGCGGGGCTGCGTGCAGAAGATGAGCTGGCGCAGTTGGAGAAGCAGGAACAGGAACAGGAGCAGGCCAATGCTGATGCCGCCGCAAAGGAGGAAGAACAAGTCCCCGACGTGGCAGGGCAAAAGGTGGAAGCCATGGAAGGGGCGGAAATGCAAGAGGTGGACGGGATAAAGGAGAAGGTCGATTACAAACTAGACCCGGTATACGGACGCAGCCGATTCGACGAGATACGCGCACGCAACCAGGCCCGCGACCGGGCGCGCGCGAAGGCACAAGAGGAGGAGGACCACCGACGTGAGGAAGAGGCGCTGCGCAAGGCAGCCGAGCTGGGCGGCAGCAGCGTGGTGGTGTACGACCGGCACGGACGGGCGGCGCCCTCGCTTGTCGCGGTGGAAGAGGGCCAGCGTCCGATCACGAACCCGCGCATAGCAGAGTACCACCGGGCTGCCATGTCTGACATCAAGGAGCCCGAGGTCATGTCCCTCTTCTCACGGGTATGGCCCTCCGCGGTGGCATGGCTGCTCGGCCTGGGTGTCATGGGCGCATTGTGCACCGTATACGAACCCCCTCTTGACCGGGACAGGCTTCTGCCACAGGTCTCTGCCGCGACGGCCACGGTGGGAACCCTCGTGGCCCTCAACGTGGCCGTGTGGGTGGCGTGGCGCGTGCCGCCGCTGTGGAGGCTGCTGAACAGGCACATGATGCTCGTGGTTGGGGCCCCACGGCCGCTGGCCCTCTTGACGGCCAACTTCTCGCACCACGAGCTGGGCCATCTGTTTGTCAACATGGCTACGCTGGTGGTCGGCGGGATTCACCTGCACGAGGACCTGGGGAGGATGGGATACCTGACGCTGTTCCTGGCGTGTGGGTCCGCCGGCTTCCTGGGAAGTCTGGTGGTCTACGGCGCGAGGGGCATGCTGCACGTGTCGTCCATGGGGTCCTCGGCTGCAAGCATCGGTGTCCTGGCGGCGTACTTTTGGGAGCACAGGGATGACAAGTTCCGCATCTTTGGCCTCCCGCAGGACGGCGTCCACGGCGTGGTCTGGTGGGCCCTGATCATGGGATACTACCTCTATGAGGGATTCAGCGTCTTTGCCTTCAAGAACAGGAGCGATGTCGTCTCGCATTGGGCTGGGTTGCTCGCTGGTATGGCGGGCATACAGGCCATGGACTGGGCTGGTCTGGTGAAGAGGGATGCTAGGGAGGCCAATAAGGTCAAGGAGGCCAAGGAGAACAAGGCGTGATGCCCGGGGCAAGTGTACGATTGAGGAGGTGTCTTTTGTATAATAGTTGTCATCATAGATCTTTGTTTATATACAACATACTGGTACGGGTGCGATATTGTCCGACGTGAGAGCAGGTGACCAAACCAGTCATCCAGGAAGGCTATAGAAGAAGATTTCAGCTGTATGAACAGTGACAAGGGCCATTCTAAAGTACGACGTGAACCATTCTGTGGGTTATACCTCCGGTAGTTCTGCCGGGGGGCCGCCCGCGTTTCGGTCGCCCGTTCTCCCGTGGTGGGAAAGTTATGCCGGTACGGGTACAAGAGCGAGCGGAGCGAGCCAGTCGCCAGTAGGACTGCCGGAGGAAATGAAACAGAATCTGTACTCGTAAGTACGGAGTAAAGGTAGCAGGATCCAGGACCATGGACTATTAGACCTAGAGGCTAGGAGGCCTGACCCGAGGCTGTGAGTGACAGGGGCCCATGTATTTACCAACAGGCGGTTTCCCGGCAACAGCGACGGCGAATCCCCACAGTCGTTCATTCCACGTTCCACGCACGTTCTCATCAACCAAAGTACCAGTAGTGGTAAATGTTTGTTCATCTGAATATGATCTGATATATGGCTAGTGAAAGGAAAAAAAGGACGGCGAATTGAATGGTTTTTGAAAAAGTGAGACTGCGTCGCCCAATTAGCACATATAGGAAGGACAAACAAGCATTTCCCCTCTTCTGTGCGCATGTGCATCTGTCGTCATGTTTCTTTCTTTGGGACCATGTGGGGCAAGGTATTTAGTATGGGCTGGTACCAGCGTCGGGGCCTTCTAACAGAGGCACGTGGGATACACAGTAAACAATGTTAGTGAGATCCCGGGGTTGTACATGGCGCATGGCGTCCCGTTGTCCCTGCAGGTCCGGGACAAGGACGTGCGTCGGTCATTACTCTGGTACTCATGCTCTTACTTGGGCATAGGCTGTCTGCGGCTTGATAGAAGAGCAAAAACAAACCGAAAGACTCTTGTTATTGGGTTTATATCTACAGTGGGTTCTTGCGGGCATTTCTTCCTCCCGCCTTCCCTCGTACTCCGTAACCCCATTGCCTCATCCTCTTCACTCTCTTCACTCATGACTGGTATTTTCCGTTAATGAAGCATGTCAACTCATAGTAATAATCGGCACACTCGTAATACCATGAGCCATTATTAGCAGATACTCCGTGCTTTGTACGTTCCCACACTCATAGCATAGTTCTAGCCTCGTTCCATTTTCACTCCTCCACGGGCGCAACCACGATTCAGGCACTCTGCCAGTAAGTAGGTATGTACATCGTACAATGCACGAGTACAACTCATGAGATCTAGTGTTTGGTAATACTGGAACTGGAACCCCCCCAAGTCCCAAAACCCAACTCTCAATTCCCGTCTCTTGAGCCTTATTTACTGCTAGCACGAGAACGAGCAGTGCCACTGCAGACTTGTCATTACACTCCATCCGCATACGCCTTGTTGTTCCTTTCTCCTCTCCCCTACTCCGTCCTCACCGTCTCACCCGCTTCTTCTTATTCGTGCCTGTCCCCCCTCCTCTTCCCTTCCTCTTCTACTCCACTCTTCAACATCTACACCCGACCGACCATTTCTTCCTTCCTACACACACAATCACCCACCCACCAAGCAACAATCCCCCTTAACGACGGGACGAGGCACACCAAGGCAGACACCCCGAGAAATGCCATAATCGTCGTATCACTTAAATACTCATTCGGTTCTCGACCACATATATACGACTCCCTGACCCGACGACATCACGCCTCCCCCCTGCGACCGGGCGTGATTGATCTCACAAACCGGTCAAACGAGTCTTTTTCTCTTCCTCTCCCTTCTTTCGAGATACTTCGCCTTATACCCGGACACACCCACACATACACACACACACCATGGAGTCACCAGCACCGGCGCCACCGCCCACCATGGCGTCCAGCCCTCTCTCGTCACCCCCCGGATCCCCCATGTCGGCCCTGTCCGACCTGTCTGGCACCCCCTCGTTGCCCGGCTCGCCCATCGGCTCGCCCCTGGCCAACTTTTCCAGGGACAACCTCTCTCAAGGTGACGCCTCGCGGCGCTACCCGTCACCCACATCGTCGGCTTCCACATCCGGCACGCAGACGCCCTCGAAAAAGGCCAAGTCGAAACCGACAACCGCCAGCACTGCCACCAACACCAAGATGAAGCAACCTGCCGCCGCCGGCAGCAAGTCCAAAGTGTCGCGACCTCGACCGATCGACAGTGCCGAGAAGCCCGCCCGACCAGCAAAGCGGGCCAAGCTCTCGGGAGCGGCGCTGTGGCCCAAGGAACGCACTACTGAGTACCTGGATCTGATGAAGCCAGAGGGGGAGTGGACCTCTGACGACTCGCTGCGCCTGGAGCGACTGTGCGCGTCGCTGCGCAAGAAGAAGAAGATTGTCGTGATTGCGGGCGCCGGCATCTCCGTCTCGGCGGGCATTCCAGACTTCCGCTCGTCAACAGGGCTGTTTGCCTCCTCTGGCAACGCGGGCGGCCCCCAGAACAAGATGCGCGCGTCGGGCAAACACCTGTTTGATGCATCCGTGTACAAGCACGACGAGTCGACGCACTCGTTCCATACCATGGTGCGCGAGATGGCCGACATGGCGTCGCGCGCAGAGCCCACACCCTTCCACCACATGCTGGCGTCGCTAGCCCGTGAAGGCCGCCTGCTGCGCCTGTACTCGCAAAACATCGACTGCCTCGACACGGGCATGGAGCCGCTGGCGACGCGTGTGCCGCTCAACGCCAAGGGGCCCTGGCCCACCACGGTCCAGCTGCACGGTGGACTTTCCAAGATGGTCTGCACAAAGTGCGCGGCCCTCGAGCCCTTCGACGGTTCCTTGTTTGATGGGCCCGAGGCGCCCCTGTGCCGCGCATGCCGCGACCAGGACGAGGTGCGCACCACCTTTGCGGGCAAGCGCTCCCACGGCATCGGCCGCCTGCGCCCCCGCTTCGTCCTCTACAACGAGTTCAATCCGGACGGCGAGGCTATTGGCAACGTGTCCAGCGCGGACCTGAAAGCCCGTCCGGACGCCGTCCTCGTCGTCGGCACCAGCCTCAAGGTCCCTGGGACCCGCCGCCTCGTCAAGGAGATGTGCCAGGTCACCCGGGGGCGTCGCGACGGCTTCACAGCCTTCATCAACACCGACTCGGAACCCAAGGGCGCCGAGTTCAAGGACTGCTGGGACCTCGTCGTCCGCGCCCCCTGCGACATGGTCGCCCGCGAGGTCGGCTGCGCGGACTTCAGCTGCAGCATCGGCTCAGACTACCTCCTCTCGCCCGAGGACAGCCTCCAGAGCGAGATGCGCTGCCGCGCCACGAAGATCGAAGTCGGGATTCCTTCGTCAAAGGCGAGCACCCCTGCCCCTGCCTCCGTCACGACCACGCCCACGACCAACCGCATCAAGCAGGTCGATGCCATGCCTACGCCCCGTCCCAGCCCGAAGATGGGCCCTGTCAAAGCAGTTGCCAAGAAGACCGCGACGTCCAAGCAGACCAAGCTGTCGTTTACCGCGGGTGCAGGCAAGGAGCAGGAGTCGAACAGCGGCGAACAGAAGAAGCAGCAGCCCCCGAAGAAGGCTGGGGCTGCTGCCGCCCGTGCCAAGGGCCGCAAGCCCCTCCGTACCTCGCAGCCCAAGAACACAGTCTCCCAGGTCTTCAGGGCCACCAAAGCGGCAGCCACAGAGGTGGAAGTCAAGGTCGCGGACAAGATTCGTCAGCCCAAGATGGAGCCGCTGGACGACAAGTCTGGCGAGCAGCTTTCCGGGCCTGGCGAGGTCAAGACCGAGAGACCCTCGACGCCTACCTCGCGTCCTGTCTCGAGGGATACCATTTCCCCGCGGTCTGTGCCAAAGAGCATGGCCGGGTTTATCGATGTACAGTGATGGGAGTCTACAACGTTTCATTGGCAGCATGTGGAAGGCAGAAATCCACGTTTCATCAGTATACTGCAAGGCATATGGTGTGAGAAGGCGTATAATTCTTGGGGAGTACAGGTACGGCATGTGGATACCAAGCATGGATGGGACCAGCCACCAGGGCAACGGTCGGCATCCTTAAGGCGTTATATCTTGGGCGTTGTTTTATTCTCTGGGTTTAATAGAGGAGCACCACCATTCTGGGGCGTTTGATACGATATGTTGCTCTCGTCGGCGGTTAATACAGGATTGCTCATTCTTGCTACAAACTAAGACTCCAGTCATCTTCCCGCCGCGGTTATTGATGTATGAGTGTATGGATCACCCCTGGTGTTCCGCATCCATTCTATGGTATCGGTGATTCCTAGAGGCCCCCTCACCTTCACGGCATCTTATAGAGTAAGACTCGTCGCCTGTGCTATATCTTCCATGGCAAAGGTGCTCATTAGAAGAGTATCCACTTGTAGAGAATGAACCTTTGCATCTTCAACCTGCCGTTACTAAGACTGAACTCATCTTCATCGTTGGGTAAAGGGCCTCCGTGGCAACAGCCATGCCAACGTTGGTTCCAAGAGCGATCTTCATATCTTGACCCAGCCGTTCTAATATACACCCATATCTTCAGCAAGCACTCCAATATGGACGTAAGACCCCTCCTTCCTCAGAACGGTGATTGATATATGGCAGCCTGCGAAAGTGCTGTTCCACCGAGAGACATTTCTGCGACACGCCAACTACGGGCAATTTTAGCTCCTCGTTGGAAAGGCACACATCGCCATGGCAAATGACGGCGGCGGCGCTGGCAGAGGCTGGAAACCCGCTTACCTGAGACAGTTCCCTAGGAACAGTCCTCACCAGCAGAGTTCCTAGGCGAGGTTCGTAGGGCAGAGCCTGCCAAAGCTGGCCAATGCTGGCCAACGCTGCTTGGCTGCCAGTGGGAGCACATGTCTGGCTTCGTGACGATCAGACCCCGACCTCTTGACGATCCCAAGGGAGACCAAAGTTGGAAGCCTCGAGATGGAATTGTGTCCAAATCATGGGACAACCGCCCTCCGACGGGCCGTCAAGACCATCAAGACTGTCAGGCGAGATGGATATATAAAGTGAGCTGCTGCCACCAGCGTTATCAATATCATCATCAGCATCAGCATCATCAGCATCACATCCATCCATCCTCAACACACCTACTCACCTACTCACCTACTCAACACCACAACCGCCTTGACAATGCTTCTCCACGTCATCCTCGGTGCCGCCGCCGCCGTCCAGGCCAGCACCATCATCACCGCCAAGCCCGACCAGAACCACTTCTCCGCCCAGGAGCTCATTCACAGCCTAGATGTGATTGCCAATGCCACCCAGGGCACCGCCAACATCACTTCCGGTTTCACCGCCGACCGCAACTCCAAAGACTACAACGTGCGTCCCCTCCTCCGTTCTCCCTCATTATTCTCGATGATTTCCACTAACCATCACGCAGATCCTCGGAGCCCAGTTCGAAGAGATCATTCAGGCCAGCGACCTGGCCATCGGTGTCCTCCAGCTGCAGCTCCAGCCCAACGCGAGCGGCAAGGCAGCCGCCCAGCCCAAGCTAAAGCCCCTTCTCCCCAAGGTCCCCAAGCAGCCTCAGAAGCAGGAGAAGCGCGTGGAGCCGAAGCCTGCCAAGCCTGAGCCTGAGCCCAAGGAGCCCAAGGCGGAGCCCCAGCCGGAGCCCCAGCCGGAGGAGGACAACGGCGCGTTCAGCAGCTACACCGACGAGGAGCGCGCCCCCATCTGCAAGGCTGGAGACCGTCTTCTCGACGCGGGCATCTCCCTGTCCAAGGGTCTCAACCGCTCCTTCGACCCGGCTCTCATGGGTAACCTGCGCAAGTCGGTGTCTGGAGTTGAGAGGCTGGCTACCCTGACTGGTAACACGGCTGGGTGCGGTGGCAACTACACGCAGAAGGTGGGTACTCTGCACACTGTCACCGTCATTAATGAGGAGCCGGAGGAGGAGGAGCAGCAGTAGAATTTGAGACATGACATGACAAAAACAAAAAAAGGGGTACAGATTTGGAAGGATATATTGGGATGTTAATGAGGAAAATAGCGCTAGTTTAGTATTAATGAACAACTTACTTCTTATACTTTGGCCTTGCCTTGCCTTGCCTTACTTTGCTTTGCTTTGCTTTGCTTCACCGCGTCTGCTCTAACCTGAGTTTACCATTGTGACTGCCAGGTTTGACTTGCCTCGATTGTTCACGACTGCTTCTGTGCCAAGGCATTGGTTTTATATGGTTTCGATCCGACCCCTTTGCGTCCTTTCACTGACTGGCCTTTCTTTCTTCTTTGTCTGCTTCATCTTGCATGTTTCTACAAGTAAGACTCATATGGCGGTCTCGTACGTATTCATGATCCTCGTCCAACGCCTGGTATAACAAAACATGTTCCACAAACACCTGGGTATCTAAAACCAACCACATCATCCTACACGTCCTTGACATGGACCTCAATCGTGTCCATATCATCAATATCGGCCTCATCAATGGTCCCCTGCTCATCGAGCATATCGCCATCGAACCAGAGACTAACAGCCTTCTCCGGGCCGAGACCCCTCGCACTCCTAAACGCTTTGATGAGCGTCTCGGCCGTCGTCTCAGGTCGCACCTTCAACTTCAGATCATCTAAATCCCTAGCCTTAAGGACGACCCTGAACTTCCTCTCCTCCAGTGGTGCAGGCGATGCTGCATCACCATCTTGAGTTGCTTGCCCCTCCCCGTCATCCCCGTCCTGCTCCTCCAGAAGCCGCCGCTGCCTCTCCTTGTCGTCTTCCCACTGCTTGAACATCTCAGGCGTCCAGACCTCCATGTGCACGCGTGACGGGTGGGCCCCCCTGCTGAGACCGCTTCCGCCACCGAAACTGCTGTCGCTTGTCGTCGTCACCACGACCCCGTCGCCCATGGGCCGGATGCCCAGGCTATGCAGTGTCGAGTAGTTGTACACCTTGTTGCGCCGCCACGTGAGCACCAGGTCGGCTGGGTCGACGACACCAATGTCTGCGTCGTGTCGGCGCTGCACCTCGACCCACGCGTTGCGTACCTGCAGCAGTGGGCTCTCGAGAAACACCTTCATCAGGCAGTGTGTCGTGCCAGGGATGGCGCTCTCCACGAACAGGTCGACCTTTGTGCCTCCGGTGATGGTGCTACCGCTACCATTCCCACGTAGTGAGGGGCTACCAGTGCCGCCTGTGGCGGCTGCTGACGCGCGCAGCTCCATCTTGCGCTTCTCCTGCTCGGCTTTGCGGATGTACTCGGCGAACTCGTCCTCGTCATCCTCTTGTTCGGTGGCGGGGATGTGTTGCTCGGGCTCGGCGATTTGGATACTGTCCTCGTTATCGGCGTCGTCATCTGAATCCAGGGAAATGACGGGCGCTGCTTCTGCTGCTGCTTTACGCGCCGAGCTTCTCGTGCCCATAGAGGGTGAGCCAGTGGCCTGATGGTTGGCGGGTGTCCTGCGTCGTTTTGCTGAGGATGACCAGGAGTCGGCTCGTGTGCGTTTCGATGGCGGGGGGGTCACAATTTCGCTGGGCAGAGACTTAGATTAGAATCATTTTATAAGATAGCTTGAGGTGATGAGGGGGCTACTAACTTGGGGCCGTGGCCCTCGTTGGCCGTGGTGTATTCCTCGTCAAGGTCCCGCTGGGCCGATGGCGGCGCGGGTGCGGATGCTTCCCCTTGTGCCTCCCCCTCGACGATATGCGGCTTCTCGTCGTTTTTGTCGTCGTCATCGTCGTCTGTCAACGGCCTCCTTGCGGCAGCAGCCTCTGCAGAGAGTCTGCGCTCCTCAGCCTGCTTCTGTTTTTTCTTCCTGGAAGCCTCTCGCTCACGGTCTGCCGCCAGGATCCGCTCCATTTCCTTGCGACGGTTGAACAGGCCAAGCCCGCCGTCGTTGTCGCTGTTGTCGTCATCGTCGTTGGTGTCTTTGTTCTTCGGGGCGACCGCCTTGCTCGTCTCTGGGGTAGACGCCTTGCGCAGGGCTGTAGGCTTGAATGGAAGCTTTTTTTTTTTAGGGGCAGTTGAATCGGCCATATTGTTGTGTATAAGGGAGCTCTTCCCTCTGGTCAAAAATATCAGTATACAAGAATGAACTAGAAGAGACAGCAAGGGAAAAGGAAGGAGCGTTGGTGGTGAGCGGAAGTGAAGGTTTTGGTTGGTGGTTGGTCGACCCCATGCGCGCGGCGCGGTTGGTATGGGAGGTACCACCAGCTCGTACTACAGGCACGAAGTAGTAGTAGTACGGAGTATTACTAGCAGTAATTGCTGGTGCTGGGCTACTGCCACTTGCCGCCCCCACTATACAGTCAATCCAGACTTGTGCTCTCCAGACTTCACTTTTGCCTCAACACACACAACACAACCTCACTTTCCATCAAAAAACAGGCCCCACGCCGGTGCAAGCGCAACCCACACACTCCCGAAGACATGGAGAACGGCCAGAACGAGGGCAAGGACCCGTCCAGCTTCCTCAGCGGCATCATTGGCAACCCCGTCACCGTCAAGCTCAACTCAGGTGTGGTCTACAAGGGTAAGGCAGGCGAGGGGCGGCAGATATAGGGAAAGACAGGGGGATCAGGCGCATGCTGACACACAATCCAGGCGAACTTCAGTCGGTGGATGGGTACATGAACATTGCGCTGGAGAAGACACAGGAGTATGTCAACGGGGCCAAGCGGAGGGAGTACGGCGACACGTTTGTGCGTGGGAACAATGGTAAGTCTCTATCTGGGTTGGTCTTGTCTTGTGGGTTGACAGATGCTAACATTACAACAGTCATGTACATTTCGGCTGATTCATGAGAACCTTGCTCCTCTGTTGATTTGCGAAGATAATGAATAAAGATATTGCTTGCGGCATACCCTCCGTCCGCTCTTCTCTTGATCTTTCTTCTTGGCTTGTTCTCTGCCGTTACTACCACTAATGCCCTACAGCTTCGTCGTCCAGGCAAAGTGCGTGAACCCATGGACAGCCAGCTCTCCCTTGTCGTTCCAACGCGCATCGCCGCCCTTGATAATGTCGTCGAAGCGCTTCTTGAAGTCCTCGGCCTCCTGCCCCTTCAGCATGGCGACATGGCTGAGGGTCGAAATGCGCTCCCACAGGGCCGGGTGGGTCAACCAGATAGTCCACTCGGTGCTACCCTCGCTGATGGGCGTCGAGAAGAGGCTCTTGCCGCGCTCCGTGTCGAAGACGTCCTTCCACTTGTACTCGCGGAAGCGGGGCTGGCCGTCGCGGGCGATGCTCAGGATGTGCTCGTTGAGCTGCTGCTCCCAATTTGTCGACGCTTTCCAGGCGGGGGGCTTGTTGTCTTTTCGCCTATCAGCTCACCGTACGAATAGATGCTCGTTTCCTAGGCAGAACGGGGATATGGGTACGTACAGTCTTCAATGTTCCAGATGACGGCCAGCTTTCCCTCAGGTTTAAGCGCGCGGTGAATCTCGATCAGGGCAGGCTCCTTGGCGAACCTATGGGCACAAGTCAGCGGCATGTTTTTATAGAGTAGGAGATATTATTACCAGTGAAAGGCCTGCGATGTATGATATGTCAGTCTTGTGTGTCCGAGAGGATGGACGAAGGGTCCGCAGAGTGGCATACTTGTGCAGCGACAACAACGTCGGCCCAGCCGTCGGCAACGACATCGAAGTTCTCGGCGGTGCCGGCCTTGGTGTCGACGCGGGGTAGCTTCTTGGCCTCGAGGGTGGCCCTCATCTCGTTGTGGGGCTCAACGGCGACGACTTGAGGTTCCTCGGGGCGGGCGGCCAGTAGCTCCGTCAGCTTTCCCGTGCCGGCGGCGAGGTCGACAATGTGGGCGCCCTTGGCGGCCCCGGCGATGCCCACATGGGAGAGGAGCTGCTCGACGGCCTCGGCGGGGTACGACGGGCGGTGGGCGTCGTAGGCCGAGGCGTTGTGGAAGCCTGCGGTGGCGGAGGCGTGAATGGTGGACATTGTTATGCTGTTCTTGATTTATTATTCAAGTAACTTTGGTTGTTATCAAGATGGTTTATTACTTGCTGTTGGTGATGATGACAATGGTGATGGCATGGACACAGGTTTACGAGATGGAGTATCGAGATGAGGGGCAACAGAGCGTGGGCGTGAATAATACAACCGGCGTTGCTACCATATCAGCACAGACGCGAACTGGACAGTATTGCTCGGTATTACGAGCACAACAAGTTTGCGATATCCCCGCCCTGTGGCCGAAGGTCGGACCTAGGTAATGGTAATGGCGGGATTGCCAATGGTTATACACCTGTATGTACATGTGGCGTGCTTTGTTCAATCTGCGGTTCTGGATGGCGACGACGCTTGGGTGCTAGTGGACTGTCAAAGAGGCCGCAGACATGGTGCTTGGCAGTAGCCGTTGTAATATATACATGTATGATGGCGTCCTACAGCGAGAGCCACACGTATGAAGGAGTCCGAGTCCGAATATACGAGTCGACATGCAACCGCTCGTATTCTCGTAGTAAGAAGGGAGCAGAGAACAATCGTGTTGGATGATAACAACGTCATGATGCAGTGGCAGAAGGAAGGAATGACCTCAGTTTTCCGGACGGCAGGTGCCAAGAGAAACGGTGGCCAGCTGGCCGAAGCCAATTCTGGGCAGTTAAGAACGTGCGCCGCACAACGCACCTTCCAGCCTTTCAGCCTTTCAGCGATGGAACTGGCCACACGGGATTAACACCGCCGGGCAAACTGAAGCCCGAGCCCGCACACAGGGAGCAATGAAGCGATTCATGGTAGCCCACTCACACACTCAAGCACTGCATCCGGTTGGCGCCTACGGAGTACTAGGACTCTGGCTGCAATACGCCGTACCTGTGGTCGATATTTCGTTGTACTCGTACGCATACAGGTACAGCGTAAGTACTACTAGTACTAAGTGTACTAAGTGTAGTGCCCATCCGGCGGTCCATCTGGCGGGGAAATCTCTTAACTTTTCTCCAGAGTCGGAATGTTACAGCGCACAGCCCCCCCGTCAAATACTCTACTCAGGGCCCAGAGTGCTTGAGTGCTTGCCGGGCACTACGTAATCGCCGGCCCGGACATTTAGGCGAGGGCGACCCCGAGGCTACGGATTGACGATCGACACTGATCCTGTCCCTTTCCTGCTTCTCGATTTCTTGGCTCTCCAGCCCTCCAACCCTCCAAGATTCCTGGCTCCATCCCCATTCGACGACGGCTCCAGTCCCAGTCCAGTCTTGTCCCAGTCCTTTGCCAACTCGAACAGCAGCGCCGCAGTCAACGTACGAGTGATATACTGTAGCTGGGCGCCAATCTCACTTCTATTCGCCTCCCCCTCTCACCCTTCGCTCTTGCTCCTTTTCTTTTATTACACTGCCTCCCACCATTTTCCACCTCGCAGCATTTCCACATCTTGAAATTCTGCCAGCCAGCCATTGCCGCGATATATCCATCTGCAAAACATCTATCCAACCCCGCCACTCCAGATGCCCATCCGAAACCCCTTTGCCCGTCGCAACGGCGGCGTGGCCACCGACGACAACTACCATCCCCAGTCGACCCTACAGCAGCAGCAGCAGGAGCAGCCGCAAAACGATACAGCCCCTGGATTCGAGCGCGTCGACACAATTGGCTCCAAGGCGCCCTCTGTCCTGACCATTGGCACAGCCAGGAGCCATGACCCGGGCGAGTACAAGATGAGTGGTAGGATTCACCCGGATTAGCTGTCGATCGAAAAAGGGCACGGAATGAATGACTGACTTGAGACCGTAGTCGTCAATGACAGTGGCGTCTACCTCCCCCCCTCGCCCACCCAGGAAAAGGCCCAGTGGCCGCGCAAGTACCTCGGCCGCACGTCGACCGACACCCGGAGCAGCTGCGACATTGAGCCCTTTTCCATTTCGCGCGAGTCGTTTGACTCGTATAGGAGGTCATTCGTACGTCCTATCACCATCTCTTCTCATGTGGCCATGTTCTCTGTCAGGTTCAGGTGTTGACTTCCCGCTGTTAGGACATCTCGGCCAGATCCCCCATCTCTCACGACTTTCCAGCCCGCGCGAGCCTCGACTCGGCCAACCTGCCGCGCCTTCCGCGCTCCGCAAGCAGGCGAATGCCCCCAACTGCCACGGTAGAGGAGGACTTCGAGGAGGTCGGCCTCGACGAGCCCAAGCCGCAACAGGCCCGCAAGCGCGGCTTCTTTGCCAAGTTTGCCGACGGCCAGCAGGACAGCAGCCAGCCGGCATCTCCGGCCCCCACGTCCAACCAGGGTCCCGTCTCGCGCTTCCTCATGAACGGGCGCAAGCGCGGGCAGAGCGGGCAGGGGGCCGAGCTGGGTAGTCTGGACCAGCACAAGGCCGATGAGCGTCATGACTAACTCACTCTCCCTGTTAATCTTTTCTCTCTCTCATGCTCACACACACGCGCGCGAAGACACAACGGCCTATTACATAATGTCGAAAAAAGGAACGGAAATGCATGGTAATAATGGATAGGGCATCTATACAAGTCACTACTGGACTGAGGTTTGTCTCGGGAACAGCCCCCCGAGACTGGCGTTATGGGACGGCACGGCTAGGTCGATGGTCATTGGATCAGTCGGTACCTACTGCACTGGATATATTATGTTTTGCTTTTTGGTATAGAAGACGACTAGCGAGCATGTGCTCTCATTGAGCCTCATGAGCTGTCGGTAATGAACAGGCAAAGAACTATAATGATGAATGGAACCTGTTGTATTCTTTCTCTAAGCTGAAAATAGCCCAATCGTTAGGAACAGTCGATAAACAAGTTTGTTCCTTGATGAAGCCAACACACGAATCCATCATAAGTATTGCTGCAATGGTCGCGTTGGATGAGAGTTGCAAACGAAGCCCTACGACTCTATACTCCTACGTCGGCTAATGTCCCTGTAATACTTACTACCTACTACCTAGTGATAAGTCTGTGATGCCGGGACACGCCGAAAGGCCCACCTCGCCACACCCCGTGGGTCATTGCCAGAGCCGAGCCAGCCAGGGCCACACCCGATCCCGGAATGCCCAACGTGAACATTCGATAAGACTCATAGCAATAACGTCGTGCTGCCCCGCATGTACTATTGCGTGACAGCTGGCGCCTTTCTTGTCGTCCACCTTTCTTGTCGCCCGCCTTTCTTGTCACCCGCCTTTCTTGTCGCCAGCGCCTTTCTTGTCGCCAGCGCCTTTCTTGTCGCGCCTTTCTCGTCACCAGCGTGTGTCATCTACGACTAGTCTTTTCTCGTGCAGTTTGGCACTCTCTCCTACATCACCAGTACGATCAAGCCCTGGCAGTGTGTCATCGGGATTCACCACTTACACGGCACACATACTTAGAGGTGTACGCACGTGTCGCCATTGACTACTCACACGTATTTGTATATATAAGAGAACACAGCAGACAAAAAAACGAAACAGTTCGCGAGAACAACGTCAAAATGTCCTCCATCACGCCGGCTCCCAACGGCCCCGGCCAATCCATTGCCACGCGGGCCGTCCACGCCGACGACGACATCTCTGCGCACCGCGCCGTCGCACCAGCCATCCACGTCAGCACCACATTCCGCTACAACGACGACCCAGACCAGCTGGCAGGATGGGACAACATTGACGTAGGTGTATTCTTATCAGCACAGCACAGCACAGCACAGCACAGCACAGCATCTACTCGATATCGCGACAATAGTGGCCATGCCAACTGACTAACTGACTTGTCGACAGCCCGCGGCCCCCCGCGACTCGCACATCTACTCCCGCGATTCCAACCCCAACACGACGCGTCTCGAAGCTGTCCTGACGTCCCTCCTCGGGGGCGGCCAGGCACTGACCTACTCCTCCGGCCTGTCAGCCTTTCACGCCATGGTGGTGCATCTGAACCCGCGCCGGATCGCCATCGGAGGCGGCTACCACGGGTGCCATGGTGTCATCGACGTAGTATCCCGACTGAGCGGGCTGGTCAAGCTCCCTCTGGACGTGGACCCGTCCGAGCTCCAGCGTGGTGACGTGATCCACGTCGAGACGCCACTCAACCCGACGGGCGAGGCACGCGACTTGGACCACTATGCCCGTATCGCCCGCGAGAGGGGCTGCTATCTCACCGTTGATGCCACATTTGCGCCCCCGCCGCTGCAGAACCCCTTCGCCCACGGTGTTGACTTTGTCATGCACAGCGGGACCAAGTACTTCGGTGGCCATTCGGACATGCTATGTGGGGTGCTGGCTGTGCGTAAGGGGCTGGAGGACCGGGTGCCCAACTTGCTCAACGACAGACTGGTTCTCGGTTCCGTCATGGGCAGCCTGGAGGGTTGGTTGGGGCTACGGTCCCTGCGCACGCTCGACCTGCGCGTTCGGCGGCAGAGCGAGACGGCCACGGCGCTCGTGGCCTGGCTGGCAGCCGAATTGAAGAACAAGACGTCGGCGGTGGGCGCTGCCCTTGAGACCATCCAGCATGCTAGTCTCCAGCCCGAGGCCGCCGACGAGTCGAGCTGGCTGCGCAAACAGATGCCAAATGGGTTTGGCCCCGTCTTCTCCATCTACGCACGCACGCCGGATCTGGCCCGCCAGCTGCCCAGCAAGCTGCGCCTGTTCCACCATGCTACCAGCCTTGGAGGTGTCGAGAGCCTAATCGAGTGGCGCGCCATGACGGATCCAAACGTCGACAAGCGTCTGCTCAGGGTGAGTATTGGGGTTGAGGGGTTGGAGGATCTCAAGGATGATCTGAGGAGGGGGTTCGAAGAGTTGGGGGCAACTGTTGCATAGTGGGCACTGCAATGCACAGTACATATGCTCAGCCTCAAGTAGATGTATGGATTAGAACTAGATGCTATTTTCGAAAAGATTGGTTCTGTTTCGCACAAGATGAAGAGAGCATCAAAGCATGAATGATTGTGGCTTGGAAGAGGCTGTATTGCAGAAGAGGCAATCTGGTGGGGCGTCTCTCGACCAACCAGAGGTCCTATTATACTCCTCCCGTGTACAAAGTAAGTACTACCAGAGCATGGCACTTGCCACTACTTCGTAAGGCGTATTGTCCGTGTACTCGTACTCGTACTTGGCCACCTAAGTACTAATTACCCCTGCCCCTGGGCAAACCAAGACACGACAACCCATTCGGCCAACTTTGCACGACACAAGGGGGACCCCAGGGCATCGGAGCATCCATCGCCAAACGAGAGAACGCGAGCGAGCCGATATCTTCGATTGAACACCGGCAAACAGAACGGCACAGACGAAGCCGGAGACGGTCATCCATCCTCACAGCCACACTGCATTTGCCTCGTCCCCTCTCCACAGACGATCAGCGACGATCAGCAGCAGCAGCAGCAGCACCTCTGTCGTTACCTCTTTTTCCCTTTCCTCTTGGCATCCATCGCCCAGCACGATCCACCCCACGAGTCGAACCAACCCTAACGACATTTGACGAACCATCCTAGAACAGACGCCAGACGACGAACAAATCCCCGACCAACGGCCAGACCAACCCCGTCGGTGCCTCCCTCATTCTAATGACCCACGTTCACTCGCGACGGCACGAGGAGAAGCAGCCTCTCCAAGCCGACACAGAAGAAGACGCCCCGGTGTCCTTGCCCTCGAGCGCCCGCACGAGCATGCCTCTGCGGGCATCCCTCTTCCGCATACCGGGGCAGATCCGCCGACGCGTGCGTCGCAACCGGATGGCGACGCTTGCCCTTCTGGCGCTGCTGGCGCTGGTGCTCCTGCTGCCCGCCTACGTGCTGAAATGCGTATACCGGCCGCCGGGCTATCTGGTCTCGTACCTGCGCGCACGGTACCCAGACGTCCTCTTCGAGGTGACCACCCCGGAGAAGATCATCGCCCTATCGATTGACGACGCGCCCTCGCGCCACACCGACGAGATCATGGCCGTGCTGGCCGAGCACGACGCCCACGCCACCTTCTTCGTCATCGGGTCGCAGGCCGACGAGCGGCCCGATAAGCTGGCCGACATGGTCAAGGGGGGGCACGAGCTGGCCAACCACGCTATGCGCGACGAGCCCAGCCGCGACGTGCCCATCGACCAGCTCGAGGAGCAGGTGCGCACCGTGCAATCCAAGCTGCGCGCTGTGTATGAGGGACAGGGACTCATCATGCCCAACAACTATTTCCGCCCCGGGTCGGGCTTGTTCAACTACAAGATGCGCGACGTCTTGGGTAACCGCGGGTTCAGGATCGTCCTGGGATCCGTATACCCCCACGACCCGCAGATTCCCTACCCCAACATCAATGCCAAGCATATACTTGGCATGGCACACCCGGGCGCCATCATCATATGCCATGACAGGAGGGAGTGGACGGCTCCCATGCTACGGATTGTCCTGCCCGAGCTCAAGAGCAGAGGGTACAAGGTCGTTACGGTCACGGACCTCGTCAAGTCGGTTGAGCCCCTTGGCGGGAGGTGACCTGCCTGATGTGTCTTTGACTTCAGTTTGTGCCTCTTCTTGTTTTCATTCTTGTTTTCTTCTCTTCCTATTTTTCCTTCTACTTCCTCTTGCCTGATACTCACTCAGGCTTATTCACCTCTTTCTTGTATCACATTCTATTCTTGTTCGGTCTGTGTTATTTGCCTACCTGTTGTAATCATGGCGCAAGGTGTAAGAAAACGGGGGTATATAGCGTCAATGTACAAACATTTGGATTAACTCAGCGCAAGAGTTCCACTACGTCATTGGATTAATACCATTCTGCCGTGCGACTTGATAATAGTAGCGTCGTGATGCTACTAATACCTCGGTCCGGTGATACTGCTGTTGCATCTGCCGTGCTGCTCCCACTCTGCTGGTTCAGTTGCCTCAGGTGTGCTCTTCCTGCTGTGCCTTTACCGTGCGTGCTACTACCTCTGCTTCTGTTTGCACCACACACAGGCTGCACCACTAGTATGTCAACTCCCCCTCTCACATGACACGATGTGAACGTCACCCCCGTTGGAAGTAACGGGCACATGCCATCATATGAACTGCGGGGGATATGAACAAGTGCGGGGGACGTCACACACGCGCGCGCGCGTTACTTACAGACAGACAGCTACACGGGCACACGGTCCCATGTATACTAACACATTAAGACGACTCAAGCCCACGGCCAAGCCAAGCCTAAGAGTAAGCCACACACGCAGAGCAGTTAAGCAAAGTTCAAGTCACATTGAGGGACGTATAGAGGAAGATCGGTTAAAATGTAACTCAAGTCTTATGAGCAAAGAGTGTGCAGTTGCCATATCATCATATCTAATCCCACGTTAAGAAAAAAGTAAAAGAGTGTCTGTGAAGAATAGACTCTTAGGCAAACAAATGCAAAGGAATGTGGTGTGAAGCAAAGAAAGCAAGATAGAAGAAAAAACACCAGTTGCAACGCCAATCCTCATGTCCCGTCCGTCAGTGTTGACCAGTTTGGTTTGGTTTCCGTCCCCCCGACTCCATGTTATTCCCTCAAATGACAAAATATCCCTTTGGTAATCAAGGGGTGGAAATATCCCCTTGGTTACCATAGGTAGTAAAGATATAAATATATACATTTTGAACCGTAAATCGAAACCACCAGGGTTGCTTCATTTTCGTTTTGTTTTGTTGACTTGCGGAAGTCGCCCCAGACTAGATCCACATGGGAGTTGACGTCTTGGGGTGGTTGTGGTTATCCGCGGGCCAAAATGTCGTCATGAGGTTGTGAATGTCGGAAATGTAGTCGTCGACGCTGCGCTTGACCAGTCCCCGCGAGTTCATGTACTGCTCGTCCTCGAAGATGACGTCGAGGCCGTTGCCACGGGTGGTGCCGCGGCCAAACTCCTCAGCCAGCTCTGACACCTGGGCCAGCTCCTGGCCAAAGGGGCCGACACTAGCATGGTTATCGATGGGGGCGGCCTTGACCGACGGCTTCGGTACTAGGGGTGCCACGACGGGCTGCTGGGGAACGGGTGGCGGCGGGGCCTGCTTAAGGAGGGCCTGGTGGTGTGATGAGGCGTGCGACGCTGATGAGGCGCGTGTGGATGTCGACGACGGCCTCGACGAGAAGACGGGGCTGCCGTGCTGGCTGTAGCTCTGGCTCGAGTGTTCCGAGGTCTTGGACATGTGGGACACGGAGCGCTTGCGGGCGATGGCGTCGATGGACTGCTTCTTGGTATGCGAGGGCGAGCGCTTAGGGATGGCGGGGGCGTCGGACGGCAGCTGCGGCACAGGCGGGGTCGTGACGGTGCTCAACTTTGTGCCGGGGGCCATGAAGTAGCACGACAGGTGGTTGGGCTCGATGGTGCTGCTCGGCAGGTCACCACGCTCACCGTCGGGGCTAGTAGGCGGGCTTGAGGTGACCGACTCGGTGCCTGTGTGTTCCGAGGCGGACCACGAGTCACCCTCGGTGTTGGTGGTAGACCTGGTCGAGACGGTGTTGCTCCTAGAGGGGATCTTGTTGACGTTGCTGTTGCTGTTGCTCCTAGAGGGAGCGACGGGCGCGCGGGGCACGTCGGGGGCATTGTAGGAGAGCATATTTGTCGTGTGGACGAGCTCCATGGGGGCCGAGATCTTGTGACGCATGGCCTGGTGGGAGGCGGCCTTGTGAACCGTGTTGCTGCGGAAAGGCATCTTGATGCCGCCTTCGCCAAGGTCGGTACTGCCCTTGTTGCTGCGGCGGGTGGTGAAGGCACGGGAGAGCGACATGGTGGGCGACGGACCAGGCTTACTTATATAGAGGTATGTATAAGTAGGCGGGAGGATCTATTGCCGTAGTGAGGGAATGAAGGCACGCTGACTTCCTCAGTGATCAGGGATCGAGGAGTGCGGTCAAAGGATCGGAGGTGCGACGCTGTGACGTTGCGGGCCAGGCTCAAGAGGGAAGGTGACTGCCGAGAAGAGCAGCTGCGAAGCTGGTTTGTCGTGAGGCGTCGAAACGGTTTCGAAGAGTGCAGGCAGGAACAAAAGCACACGATAGATGGGCGGAAGAAAAAGAGAGAGGCGCAGGCCTATATCAGATAGGCGATAGATGAACTGGTGAAGAAGAGGACCCTGCGTTGCAGTGTCTCTGGCCGCGTTCCCCGTGTTGAGAGAACTGGGGTGAGGGCTATGTGGCTTGCGACACTGGCAGAGCAGTGAGTGGGATGGCGCACAAGATGGCAAAAAGGCCGTTTGTCCGTTTGTCTCTCCACGCGAGAGCGAGAGGGTTATCGAATCAATGTCTCTTCCGGGCCGAAGAGAATGGAATGTGAGAATGTGAGGGAGTGATGATGTGTATCCTGTGACACACAAACACGGCCGCGTGACGAAAGGACTGGGCGCACGCGTGTACCGATGATGGTGTATAGCAACAAGTTTTCAAGCTTTTATGGCTTGGTATATCCTCAGGGAACGGCGAGGACAGTCGAGTTGGAAAAGCTTGTGATTTCGTTGCGTGTTTCAATGAATGTTTCTCTTATGGCGGGCGTCGCTATTGTTGTCGAACCAGCGAGACATGTAACAAGCGCGCGCACAGGATAAGAGACTGGAGTTGGAAGAAAAAATGTGACAAGGGCCTTGCTCGCCAAAGGAGCCGGAATTGTCTATGGAAAAGGGAAGGAAGAGAAGAGAAGTAGAGGCGGGTTTCCGCTCGCAAAGGGTCAAAAGGAGTGAGGCACGTTGCGAAATGCGATCCTGCCGCTCTCGAAAGGATTGAAGGAAGTGAAGAATTGTGAGAGTGTGCGTGAAACAAGGGAAACGGGGGGGGAGGCCTGGAAGAGGAGGAGCCCGACGGGGAGGAGCGAGCCTGGAGGAGGAACAGGGAGGGAAACGGATGTGGATCCGGTCGGGCCTGGAGAACCAACAGGGGATCAGCAGGGGAGCAGGGGAGCAGGGAATGGAGCAGGACGCGAACAGGGGGCAGCATGGAGGAAACAGGGGCAAGAACATTCTGAGGCGTTATGCGTTAGACTTAGGGACTGTAAATACGCTATATTGCAGTGCTACAGTGGGCTCACAATACTAACTCCAGTAGTAGCAAGAGTAGGTAGGGAGTACGTACATGTATACATACTACTAGTACTAGTACTAGTAGTAGTACTGTAGTAGTAGTACTCGTACAGGTAGACGCGTTGGCCATCAACGGACAGTTGGCTCACAGTCACCGTTGGCTCACAACAGTCCCATCCGTCAATCCCCCAGCGGTTCCAGGTACCTGAGTCTCCACTATACAGCGCTGCATGGGCTGGTGATGGCGCCTTTGATTGGTCCAAAGTCGGAAGACGGGAGAGCTAGCGCTGGAGCCGCCGGACACACCATCCGCCCGTGGATGCGTCCACTTGCCATTTTGGCTCTAGACCGGCGCCAACCCAGTACCAGTTTGCGGGCCTGTGGCCGGCCGTTGGCCCTGAGCAGTGGGCGTTGAGCAAACAGCACACCGGCACACCAGCACACCACACCTGACGGCAGTGGCCAGCAGCCAGTGGGCACCGTCACTGATAAGTGGCCTCTTGAGCCTTGAATGCCTGACATGCACCGACTGCATCGCACGGCTGTACCTGCGCGCTGTACGAGTGACCTTGTGGAGGCTATGCACGGCCCCAAAAGCGGCCCCTACTGCACTGTACCTGATTACCAGGAACCGGCATCTAGGTATTCGTCTTCGTACTCGGTACGGAGTATTACATCGTACACGTACGTACACGTAGTATGACCTGTATTACTCGTAGTATTTTTATTCCCTCTTACTCGTATCGCCTTGATCAAGCATCGCGTAGGTTCCCGATGACCATCTCGTACGACTCAGTAATACTATTTTGGCTTTCCATTACTCGTGCTCGCCACATGCACAGGGAGGGAGACGGGCAAACGTGCAAGCAAGGAGACTTTAAATGATTACTGCTACTAGCATCACTACTAGCAGTACTCCGTACTATTGAAGGCAACTAGTAGGACAGACTTTTTACTTTTTGCCCTCGTGTGGGATCTAGCAATACACACGCTGTTCTCCATGTGTACGGAGTGCTCATACGAGTACTAACTCAGCATTGCCAGTATTACTCGTAGAGTCTAGAGTCAAACATTGGATGCCTGGATGCCTGCCCGACGCGCCTGCCTTCCCCCTTGCGCCTTGCGCCTTGCCTTCCACCTTCCCTTCCAGCTTGCTCGCACCTGCCCATAACAACGAGACAATTGCATCATTATGATATGCTACGGGTTACTCTGTTCATCACGTACTCATATTCTTGAGTCCTAATACTCCGTACAACACATTCGCAACATTGGACTCATGCCGAACAACTCGAGAAGAATATTGTGATATTAATACTTCGTACTCTGCACATCCATCGTCATCGCCATGGTCAATGTTTAATACTCCGTTCGCATATGCAATAACCCAGCACGAGTTATCGCCTGCAATGCCCATTGCTACTGGGCAGCGGGGGCTGTGGTCACGCACATTTCCCGAATCAATGTCCATTTCCCGAATCAATGCCATGACATGACCTTCTCAGGCCCATGCCATGACCTACAGGCTAAAGGCTTGCGTGCAAGATCCTCCCCCCACAGCATCTATCTATTGGCAGGGGACCTTCCCTGGCCTTGCCGCCCCTTGGGGGGCCCACGGCCCACGATGGTGTTTCAGGTTCCCAGTCTAGCGGCGTTGCAGACCGTGGCCCCGTTTTGCCTAGATATGCCTTGGCACCACTTTGGCACTTTGGCACTTTGGCACTTTGGCACTTTGGCACTTTGGCACTTTGGCACTTTGGCACTTTGGCACTTTGGCACTTTGGCACTTTGGCACTTCGGCTCTCTCGGGCTCACCTCTCTCTCTCGGCCTCTCAGATCACGTTGGTGGTATCTTCAAAACGTGGCCTTCGATCCTTTATTTAACCTCTTTTTGCTCAAAACGCGGCACTCGTTTGGGGTCCCGTTTGACTTGGTTTCCGAGCCTGCTCTCGCACTCTATTCCAAGGTCCGCCTTGCAGCGTATTAATAGTATCAGGCCATCCCAACTCAACAAGCTCAACAAAAGCCGGCCAGAGGAAACCGGAGAAACATTTTGTCTTGCCATGTGCGCCGGCGTTTTAGACTGCCTCACCGTCACCGGCGTCACCCCACTGCTATAGCCTATGGCCCATGGCCCATACGAGTACGCGCGCACCGTACCTCTGGTGACACCACTTGTGCGCTATGAGCTAATGCAACCACTCAACCGCCATGGTGGTACTCGGCAGTCACGGACATAGGTCGTCCACCCAGAGCCCATCATGTACAGGTAATCGTACTCTGTACCGAGTATTACTTCGTGCATACACACATATACAGCGTGTATTACTCGTACGCAGTACACGCGCCTTCATGCGCCTTCATGACAAGATGAATGGTATAATCTAATGCTTTTATTTCCTTTCCGACATATTCAACCCTAGGTAGAAAACCAATCCTTCGTAAGAGAGACCAAAACAGTATCATGTCATGACCGGCATCTATGCCACATCTATGCCTCGTCCATCGAGTCGTCATCCTCATCCTCACCCTCGCCATCCTCATCATCGTCCTCCTCGTCGGCGCCCTCTTCGCTGTCGCTGTCTGTCTCATCGGCGTCGACACCAACGAGCCTGTCCTCCTCGCCGCCCTTGGGCTCAGGCACGCGGCCGGCAAACGCCCCCCTGATGGCCGCGTTGGTGCTCGTGTCCCAGACGTGCATGCTGCCGTGGCTGCCCGCGACGGCGAGACGGAAGCCGACCTCCTTATCGGGCGCAAACGTCGTGGCAAAGACCTTGCCGACATCAAGGTTGCGCGAGGCTACCATCGAGGGACCCGACGCCTGCACGTTCCACAGCTTGACAGTGCGGTCCGAGGAGCCCGTTGCCAGGTAACCCGGGATGATGGGGTTGATGTCAAAGGCCGAGATGGCCTCGTCGTGCGCCTGCAGCGTCCAGACCGCGCGGGTGCCCGACGGGTCGGCCGGCGCATTGCGCACATCGTGGTAGTGCATCACGCCGTTCTCCGTCGACACGTAGAAGTAGTTGGAGTCGTGGGGGTCCCAGCGGACCTGCTCGACGTCCGACTCGACGCCCCAGCGGGGCGGGCGCGCGTCGGGAGCCCGCATGTCGGCCGCCACCACCGTGCGGTCGTAACTGCCGCTCAGTAGCACCGTCGGCTCGCGCGCGTTCCACGCCAGCGAGCACACCTTGTCCGTGTGGTAGGTGTACGACTTGGCGCACCGCGCCGTGTTGAGGTCCCAAAGCTTGACCGTCTTGTCCGCCGACGCAGACGCCAACAGGTTGCGGTGCGCCCGGTTCGCCGCCAGCGACAGCACCGCGTCCACGTGGTACTCGTCGTTCGCCCGGTTCGCCTTCTTCTTGTTCTTCTTGCCCTTCTTCTTCGGCGCCGCAGCGCCGTCCGCACCCACATTGCCTCCCTGTCCCAGAATGGCGTTGGGGTACATGCAGTCTACCGTGTCGAGGTCCCAGATCTCAATATCCGGGTCCATGGTGCCGATGGCCACGTAGCTGCCTCGCGCGTCCTTGTCAGGCGCTCCGGTCTGCGCCACAGGAAGGTCCAGCCACTCCACCGCCAGCGGAATCGCGGGGAGCATGATGTCGTGGTGCACGTAGAGGTTGTCGGCACTGTCCTCGTACACGTATACCTCGAGGTGCGCGAGCTCGTCCTCCACCTTGGCCGACAGGATCAGGTTGTCCGTCGCCAGGATCTGAAGGTCCTCGCGGTCCTCGTCATCGTCCTCGCCCTCCTTGAGCGTAATGTACGGGTCCTCCTCATTCGTCTCGTAGTACGCCAGGTTCTTAACGTTGCCGAATATCCCCATGCTCTCGCCCTTGCCCGGTGCGTCTGCGCCCGCACTGGGCTCCTCGTCGTCGTCGTAGTTGTCCAGGTTGTACTCCTTCAGGTCATCGTCATCCAGGCTACCGCACAACATGTAAGCACGCTGTCGCCAAATAAAGAGAGGGAGAGTAAGGGTGTGTGGTGTGCTTCTGCATACTTGATCTTGTCCGTCTTGCCTGCTGCGTCAACCTCCATAGACTGATCGCCCTTGGTCTCAGCCTTGGCCTCAGTCTTGTCGTCGTCGTCGCCGTCGTCATCTTCGCCGCCCTCCTGGGCCTCCTTCAGGTCCTCTTGGGCATCGTCGAGTTGCAGCTTGGCCAGGTCCGCTATCCTCTCAAACTCAGACTCGTCAAACTTGTACTTTTTCGGGAAGGGTGCCGCGAATCCTCGGGGCACCCACTGGGCTGCCGTGATCATGGACGTCATGGCGCAACTGTAGAGGTATACAGATGCAAATAAATGCTCTGCTTCTTTTCTTGTCTGTATTGCAGCAAGAAAAACTATTCTAAATCGTCAAAAGCTCCGCCCAAAATATCATCCTCCAAAAATTTCCAATGGTGGGGTTTATCGATAAGCATGTTTCCGGCTTTTTTTGCTGCTGGTGCGTAGCGGTGCGATCAACACTGCGCCGGTAAAACTTCGCCTCAAATGTCAGTGTACGTACTGTCGGTACCAGCATGAGCATCATCATCAGCACCGTTGCCCAGGTCAAAGTTGTAGCCCCTTCCCCTCGACAATACACACCCTGCAACAACGACGCGGTCCCCATTCGGCACAATGGGCGACGAGAGAGAGCGAGAATATGATGGGTCCAACCCCAAGCGAAGGAGGGTCGATCCCCGACCGGGCGGGCCAAGATTCAACCACCACAACAAGAACTCGCGGGCGTCGACACCGCGAGGGCAGCAGTCGAACTACGCGCCGACACCGCGTCGCGACCCAGAGCCCGCCGACGTCCCCGCCCCCGATGACGAGGACTCCCGAGCCCTAGACCGCGACTGGTACGGCGGCGACGAGTTTGGCGGACACGTCTTTGGCGACGACGCACACAACCCGTTCGCGTCGTACGAGATGTCGGCGTGGGAGACGCAGCAGGTCGAGGCGGCCAAGGCGCAGAAGATGGCAAGCCGGTACGATGCGCGGCGTGAGGAGCGGCAGCGCGAGAACGACGCCTGGGAGACGAACCGCATGCTTGTGTCGGGTGTGGCCCAGCGCCGCGACATGGCCTCGGATTTTGACGACGACGAGGCCACCCGTGTCCATCTGCTCGTGCACGACCTGCGCCCGCCCTTCCTCGACGGCCGCCGTATCTTCTCCAAGCAGGTCGAGCCTGTTCCCGCCGTGCGCGACTACCAGAGCGACATGGCCGTCTTCAGCCGCAAGGGCAGCCGCGTCGTCAAAGAGGCCAGACAGCAGCGCGAGAGGCAGAGGCAGGCCCAAGAGGCCACCAGTATGGCAGGCACCACGCTGGGCAACATCATGGGTGCTAAGGAGGATGAGGGTGACAGCGCCATGCCCATGGCGTCTGAGGAGGATACGGCGACGGGCAAATCGAACAGCAACAAGTTCACAAACAACAACAAGGAGCAGCAACGACGAGACAAGGGCGCCAGCGACTTCAGCCAGAGCAAGAGCCTGAGGGAGCAACGCGAGTTCCTCCCCGCGTTTGCGGTGCGCGAGGACCTTTTGCGCGTTATCCGCGAGAACCAGGTCATCATCGTTATTGGTGAGACGGGTTCAGGAAAGACGACCCAGCTTACTCAGTTCCTATACGAGGAGGGCTACGGGAACCGGGGCCTGATTGGGTGCACGCAGCCTCGCCGCGTGGCGGCCATGAGCGTGGCCAAGCGTGTGTCGGAGGAGATGGAGGTGCAGCTGGGCAGCACGGTGGGATACGCGATCCGGTTCGAGGACTGCACAAGCAAGGAGACGGTTATCAAGTACATGACCGACGGAGTCCTACTGAGGGAGTCGCTCAACGAACCCGACCTCGACAGGTACTCGTGCATCATCATGGACGAGGCGCACGAGCGGGCGCTCAACACGGACATCCTAATGGGGCTGTTCAAGAAGATCCTGCAGAGGAGACGAGACCTGAAGCTCATAGTGACATCGGCTACGATGAACGCTAAGCGCTTTTCTGATTTCTTCGGGTCAGCACCCGAGTTTACCATCCCGGGTAGGACGTTCCCCGTCGACGTCATGTTTCACCGGTCTCCCGTTGAGGACTACGTGGACCAGGCGGTGCACCAGGTTCTGTCGATCCACGCGTCGATGGACGCGGGCGACATTCTCGTCTTCATGACAGGCCAGGAGGACATCGAGGTGACGTGTGAGCTAGTGCGCAAACGGCTGGACGCGCTCAACGACCCGCCCAAACTGGAGATCCTACCGATCTACAGTCAGATGCCAGCGGACCTGCAAGCCAAGATCTTTGACCGGGCGGCACCGGGTGTGCGCAAGTGCATCGTGGCGACCAACATTGCAGAGACGAGTCTTACGGTAGACGGAATCAAGTACGTGGTGGATGCGGGTTACTCCAAGCTCAAGGTGTACAACCCCAAGATGGGCATGGACACACTGCAGATCACGCCCATCTCGCAGGCCAACTCGTCGCAGCGGTCCGGGCGCGCGGGACGTACCGGCCCCGGCAAGGCCTTCCGCCTATACACGGAGAAGGCCTTCAAGGACGAGCTGTACATGCAGACGATACCCGAGATCCAGCGGACCAACCTGTCGAACACGGTGCTGATGCTCAAGACGCTCGGGGTGAAAGACCTGCTCGACTTTGACTTCATGGACCCGCCGCCGCAGGACACGATCTTGACGTCCATGTTCGACCTATGGGCGCTGGGCGCGCTCGACAACATGGGCGAGCTGACGGACCTGGGCGCCAAGATGAGCGCGTACCCAATGGACCCGTCGCTGTCCAAACTCATCATCATGGCGGATGAGTACGGGTGTAGCGAGGAGATGCTGACTATTGTGTCGATGCTGTCGGTGCCCAACGTCTTCTACCGCCCCAAGGAACGCCAGGACGAGGCCGACGCCCAGCGCGAGAAGTTCTGGGTCCACGAATCCGACCACCTCACCTATCTGCAAGTGTACCAGGCATGGCGGAGTAATGGCTACTCGGACGGGTGGTGCGTGCGCCACTTCTTGCACCCCAAGTCCCTGCGCCGCGCAAAGGAGATCCGCGACCAGCTGCTCGACATTGTGCGCATGCAGAAGATGACCCTCGTCAGCTGCGGCATGGACTGGGACTTGGTCCGCCGCGCCATCTGCTCGGGTTACTACCACCAAGCCGCGCGCTATAAAGGGTCTGGCGAGTACACCAACCTGCGCACCAACCTCGGCGTCCAGCTCCATCCCACCAGCGCTCTATACGCGGGACACCCTCCGGACTACATTGTCTACCACGAGCTCATACTCACATCCAAGGTGTACGTTTCGACCGTCACAGCCGTGGACCCCTACTGGCTCGCAGACCTAGGCGGTGTCTTCTACTCGGTCAAGGAAAAGGGCTACTCGGCCCGCGACAAGCGCACCGTCGAGAAGGAGTTTAACCGTAAGCTCGAGATCGAGGCCAAGATGGCAGAGGACAAGCGCCTCGACGACGAGAAGCGCCAGGCTGAGCTCGACAGGTCCGCCGTCGTCAAGAAGAAGAAGGATGGGGTTGATGGAAAGAAGTTTGTCCAGCATGGCGCTGTGAGGAAGCCCATGCCCAAACGGAGGAGGGGGGGGATCTAACCCAACCTGTCCTGTCTAGCATATACATTGTACAAATAATCTTGATGTTCTTCTTTGAATTAATGACAAAGCGTGTTGATCATACTGATGATATCTGCAGTTGTGACCGTATTACTTGCTATCCACACCCGTCCCGCGCATGCATGTCGCTCATCGTCGTATCTCAAACACTTCCTCACCCTGTACCACATCCCTACCCTGAGTTGTCAGCTGCACCACCTTGGCGTGCCGGGGTCCATCGTCGACGTGCTTAAGGAATTGCTTCAGCGCCGTGTCTTTGCCCTGTGCCTCGCCTTCTACCTGTTGGAGTCGGTCAGCATCTCTCCATCATCATCAGTGGGGTGGCAGTCCAATACCTTGTTGTCTGGCGTATTGCGGCACCATCCTGTTACACCGTGTTCAACGGCCCTCTCGCGGGTAAAGTAGCTAGGTCTGGTCAGTGGGATGTTTCATCGAGGAATACAGGAGCAGACGAGAGCATACCGGAATCCAACGCCTATTTCAATGTTAGCCAAACTCAAGGTACATGTCAGTGTCGGTGCCACTCACCTTGGACAACACCACCGTGGGCAACAAAGTAGATCTGTGCGTGTCAGACTAGATGCCCCTATCGACAGCATGTAAGGAAGGCATCTTACTCGTTCCATGGCTTTAAAGATAGATGGCATGTGGTGTGGTGTACTTGTATGTGTTTTGTTACGTTCAAGTTGGATGTGATGTGGGCGGACAAAGTATTACTAGCAGTACTAGTAGTAGTAATAGTACCGGGTGGAACTCGTTGATGTCACTGTCCAGTATGGTTCCATTGCAAGTGGCACTTACAATCATGCCTTCCCAAGGGTCTTGCTTCATAGTTAAAAATCTGATACGGCAGTTACTACCAAGAACACATCATACCATACGACAATATCTACTTAGTACTACTCAATAGTAATACCGTCCATACAATGTACCAGTAATACATGCAAGATAAAACCGACTAGCAGCAGTACTTGTACTCGTGAGGCATTCACGGAATACATCGAACTGGTCAGCCAGGTACCGGGTAAATCACGGGGCCAACCAAGCCAACAAACAAACATGTTCGTACAACCGCCACGCCCAACAAGCCATTATTTCTTTTTTCCCCCATCCATCATCACCTTTCACAATGTCAGCCCAAGAACCGACAATAGAGCCCGTGCGCTTCCGTCCCAGCAAGAAGCGCAAGATCCTACGCAAGCGCGCATCATCAGACGACGAGACAGAAGCCTCGCCGGCACCGCCCTCTACGGCCGCAACCACAAGCGCATCCGCGTCTGCGCCCGCCCCCCGCGCCGTCGCATCAGACTACTTCCCCGCCGGTGGCGATGACGACTCTAACGACTCCAACGACAACGACAACGAGAATGACTCCTCGACACCCGCCGCCGCCGTGGCACGTGCCCGCCGTCGTGCCCGCTTCAAGGGCGTGGCCTTTCGCGCCGACGGCGGCGCGTCATCCTCCTCCGCCATCAGACCCTCGTCTGCGACCGAGCAGGCCATCGCCCTAGGAATAGACGACCGCTTTACCAAGCAGACGGGTCTGATATCGGACATCAACGACCGCCACATGTTCGTCCCACTATCCATACATTCGAGGGAACCGCCCTGCTAATCATTCAGGAATGAGTACATAGAATCCCGGCTACGTAGGCAAGCGACCGACGACGACGACGAAGACACACTCCTTAGTGGAACCGCACGCAGCCTCCAGCCCCAACCGTCTGTCAAGTCGGCGCAGCCGCTCGTCCAGGGAAAGCTCATGGAGGTTGATGTCCCTGGCGGTCCTGGCGGGGCGCGTGGCGACCACCAGCAACTGCACCAGACAAATCGACAACCACAGAAGCAGCAGCAGCAGCAGCGCCCAACAGCAGCAGCTGAGGACCCTCATAGGCGAAATCGCCGTGGGAGCGAGGACATGAAGCGTGATAAGATGGTGGAGGATTTCCTGCACGAAAACAGACGTATGTCCCCCCTACCCACTCTCCCGTATTATACCAGACGATGCTAACGTGCTTTCAGTCGACGTTTACGACGTGCCTGAGCCGCCAATGCCCACCACCGCAGATGGCGAGGCAGACGAGCAGCTGGCCCGGCAGTTCCGCGAGCAGTTCCAAGAGGAGATGGCCCGGCGCCGGGAGCGCAAGAGGCTCGCCATGCAGACGTACCGCAAGAAGCCAGGGCAGCAGTCGTCGCAGGCGCAGGGCGGGCTGGCAAGCAAGTCAGCCGACGTGCTCCGGGGACCCAAGCTCGGCGGCAGTCGCAACTCTAGGGCCGCGGTGAGGAATGCACTTCTCGAGCAGGAGAAGGCCAAAAGCAAGCGATGATGTACGAATACACGCGGAGCATGTGCCTGCGACCCTGCAGTAGTACATACTACTAGTATACCAATCTACATGTATCTAATGATGGCTAGCTGGCACTCTTGAGCAAATCGGACCAAATCAGACAAGTCAAATTGAATCTGTACTCCCAAAAGGATTGTATATATCATAGCATCTAGACATATAAGGACTGTAATGCAACTCATATGGTCGCAAAGAGATGAAAGCAGAGTGAAGAAAACAGCAGTTGTAGCCACCGTTGCGGTGGTGGCCGTGATATCCATAGCAAAAAAAAAAGCCCACTCGTCGAGAGCTGCAGTAGACAAAAGGAGAGGAAGAGCAAATGTATAGCCGAACGAGTTCCCGAAATATGACGCCGGTTGTGTGTCCCTAGTGTAGGAGAAAATGATTGACCCCCAAGAGTGTAGAAGAAAAGGAGTGACCTAAGGTGTACTGAGAAAGGCATGTCTCATCCCAATGACAGCAGTAAAATCATGACAACCTAGAACGAATCATGCAGTTAGAAAGTCAAAAAGGAGAAGAAAGTTCACCACCCGGTGCGCCGTAGAGATTGAAAGGTACTCTCCCTTTTCAAAGGAGAGTCCTCCAAGGATAGTTGTGAAATCAAAGCAAAGGTTCATGTCTTATGACATAAAGCACACAAAAGCCGAGTGTGCTCTTTCAAACAAAAGAGTCAGGCGTGATCCCAAGATAAGTGGTAGGAAAAATGGGGTGAAATGAACGAAGAAGAAGAAGACGTGCACCAAAGAAAAACGAGACGGGCATCGAAGAAAGGAGACAAGTAAGGAAAAAAGGGCGAACGTCGTGGCTCATCTGATGTCGAGCTGGAAAGGCTTGAACCGTCCGCCGATGGTGGCGCAGCGTGGACACTTCCTCCTGGCTCCGTGCTCTTGCATGAGGACGCCCACGCAGGCATGGCAGAGCCCGCATATGCACTCGGTGCACGCATACGAGCTTCGCAGCCGCGAGATGCCTCCACAGGCGGCACAGTAGATCTGTGTGTTCTGCGACGATGGCGCGTACGTCGGCGACGTGTCTGACAGCCCGTGGGCCACCATATGGAAGCCCTCGCCGCCGCCGCCGCTGCTGTCGGCGCTCTCGACCGACGGGAACGGGTCGGGGGCATCCTGGTTGTACGAAGGTGGGGTGAGCGCCTGTTGAAGCGGAGATGCCTGATAGTGGTTGTTCTGGAGTTGAGGTTGGCTTGTTAGGGGGGGCAGTGACGCCCGAGGAAGAGAGGTCTGGGACACTGGAGATTGTGGCATCTGCTGTCGGTGTTAGCGTTGCTGACATTTCGATATGTTGAGAACCGTACGGGAAATAGGATTGGGTGAGTACTCACCGGAGTACGATCCTCATCTAGGTCACCCGTCATGGAGGCCGCCTTGCCAGCGGCCTCTACGAGATCCTCCCAGCGAGACCCATAGTCACCAGACGGCTCCGCAGAATGCGGGCGGCCATCGATTCCGGGTCGGTAGTCGTCATTCTGGATACGGCGAAGCCACTCGGCTGCCGTCCCTCGCGAGTTCTTCTTTCTATGTTGGACTTCGCGTCCACGCTTGGTTACCGATGCCTTGCGTTGTCGGTTGGGACCAAGAGGTCGCTGGAGGGGAGGTAGGGTGGACGACCGCCCTGGGGGCGAGTGTCCTAGGATGGACGGAAGTATATCCCGTGGTCGATGTGAATTGGTGGAGTACGGGTCGCTTGTGATGTCACCAGTAGCAATGTTGATGGGGGGCAGCTCAACCGATGACCTGGGGATGCGATGTCCGTTTGTCTGCGGATAGTCCTGCGAAGGTCGAAAGCGTTAGTTGAACTGTGGTTTGACGGGATAGGCGGAGGGGCTCAATTGCACAGCATTCTGCGCCATGAGTCAATTGGAAGTGAGAAGTTTACGTACCGCTTCAACCGACCCCCTCTCTGACTTGGCACCACCGAGTTCGGCCAAGGCGACGGCGGCGCCGGCAGCTCCCAGGCCAATGTGATCACCCCGTGGCGTCCCAGGGTTGCTTCGGTCATCTGGGTGGTACGACAAACGGTCATGAAAGTCTGGTGAATAGGTCAGTAATGTCGCCATAAAAATAGCTGTTTGGGCGAAACGAGCTGAGAGTGAGCTCGACGAGGATTCTAACTTTTAGAGTTGGCAGCTGGACTTGATTCCAGCTTCCGGGTTTCCGAAGGAGGTGTGTGGATCATGAGCAGGAAGCTCTCCTCTGTCGCTGGGAGCTTTGGGATGTAGTGCTCAGGATGAGCCCGGCGGATGTGCTCTTGCATGGAACGATACCTCTTTTCCTATATTTCGAGAGGAGCATATTAGCATTCAATCGTTCAGCTCTTCTTTTTTGACTTGTTTTCCCGAATTGGACGCGCGACGGGCACGAGCAAGACAGTGCAGCATGTACATTGATGCAGGGCCCCGGCTGTGATGCAAGAGCTTGGCTGCCCGACCGTGGAAGCTGTTGACCCGGGGGCAAGTATGAGGGGAATTGCTTACACCGAGGCATCGTTTCCGACAATTTGAGCCATCCTGGTTCTTCAAAGGGCAGACGACTTCATCTTTTGAGTCGGAGATGGAAAACGACGAGGTCAGAGCCGTGCGTGGCGGCATGATTGTGTCAACGGGTAAAACCCCACCAAGGCGCAGGTGACCGATTTGGCGGGGTGTCGCAACGTTCGAGATAAGAGGGTCCGACTACCGGCGAGGGCGACGACGACGGACGAAGAGGAAGAGCGCTGTGTTTAGAGAAAGTGTCGAATGGTTTGACAAACGGTGATCATTGCAGGACGATGAGGTAGGTGAATGGGTAGGAGAAAAAAAAAAGGAAAAAAAAAAGTAATGCAAGCAAGGCGGGTAGCAGGAGCTGGGTACTGGAGAGCTTTAGAGTGGAGGAGGAGGGGGGGGGTGTATGCAGAAAGCTAAAGCACAGAGCTAGAGGGAGAACGGGCGGAAGCTTTTTCCTTATTCTCTCGCCCTCTCTCTCTCTTGGGCAATATGGGTAGGCTAATAAGCTGAGCTTCCGAGTGGCGCACAGGTCGGCTGGGAACGGTACTCGTAACAAGACAGCTTTGTGCTTGTGCTTGTTGCTTGTTGGTTGGTTGGGGGGCGTTGGGGAATCGTTCGCAGGAACAGAGGCGAGGGAAAAAAAAAGACGGATAAAAATCAGAGGGAAAAAAAGTCTTATAGCCTAACAGCCGGGAGGCGCTTTGTCCTAGGAAAAAACGGTTCTCGGCGGAGCTCGACTGGTGCTAATGGATATGGAGAGGGAGGGGACGCTTCACGAGGAGGGGTTCAATGGTGGGATGGGTATGAGCGTAGACGGGTTGTAGTGTAAGGGTAAGGAGAAGGGAACAAGGACAAGAGAAAAAAACGGACAAGGGAATAGGATGGCGTAAATGGAGCAGATTGACGCAGTACCGGAGCCGGTAGTAGACAGAGAGTACGAGTACGAGGAGCCGATCGAGCAAGGACTACTCCGTACGGAGTACAGGCGCAGGTAAAGAAGCAAGCGAGAGAGGGAGCAGAGCGTAGAAGAGAGGTACGAGCACGTCGGACGAGTAAGAGCAGCAGCGGTAATACGGGAAGGGAACCAGGACTCGTACAGGTACTCGTAGTGGCAGGAGGGATGGATGACCGAGCGATTGGAGCCGAAGAGGAGAGGGTAAGTGATCAGCTTGGGCGTGTTGCCGACTGGCCAATGGCGAGCTCGGGAATGAGCTCTGTCAAACTGCCTTGGGACCCATGACATTGACGAGCCAGGCGCGACGACTCGAGGCGGGTGGAGGAGCCTGGAGGAGGAGACGTGCCATGGACCCCTGGTCATCTTCTGATGGGCCCCTAGTTGCTGGTCTCAGTGGCCTGGCCGGGTCCTCTGCCTGTCGAGTTGCTCCATTGATGCCGGGTGCATTTGGTGCTGGGTACGGAGTAATACGTCGTAAGCAGTTAATACGGAGCACTACTCGTACGAGCGTCCAAGCTTGCAAAGGGTACGTACCGGGCGCCTAGTACTGGCCGTGATATTATTCGCCTCCACCACCCCTGTCATGGAGCTTCCGAAGCTGCCAAGACCCGGTCACTTGACTCAGGAAGGGCCGCAGCACCGAGCCGGAGGGCAGAGGCCGGCTTTGGTGGGTGGCGGTGGTTTGGAATGCGACGGCGACGTTTTCAAAGGGCCTTGAGGTCTTTGGGCTGCCCTTGAGAAACCCCTCGGGCGGCCCAGTTGCCAGGCCAGGCCAGGCCAGGGCATCAGGAAATAAAATAGCCAACACAGACCAAGGCAATGGGAGCACGAGATGGCTCCAGGCTCAAAGGGCGAATCGAAAATGACTCGGGGCAGCGGATGGCAACCTAGAAGATGAACTAGAAGATGGAGGGTGAGACTCGATGAGCTCATGCAACGATGTAGGCAAACAGAGGGAGAAGACTCGGAAGGGCCAAAGAGCTTGCTTTCCTGCCTGCGAATGCTTTTGCTTGTCGGCTTGCCTGAGTCGTTGGTTTCTCGGACGGCGGGGCCACAATTGGCACGCCATTCCCAGCGTGGCAATCGTGGTAATAGACCAAAGGGTCGCCGCCGCCGGTGTGTGTGGTCACTGATGATTGTGGTGGCTGGCAACTGGATGGCGAGAGATGGGGATGTGCATGTTGGCTACTGCCCACTAAAAAAAATGATGGCAATGGGTCGCAGGAGAGGAGACTTGTTGGAGATGAGAAGTGAAGATGTCGAGGTGTGCTTAAGTCTACGACGGATCATGGCTCCTTCCCTCTTTTACATTCTTTTATTCACTCTCTCCCGATTTGCTCCTTCCACCTTGACAATCGTTTTGGCAGGAGGGAGGCATGGCATGGGTAGCTTCGCAGCTTCGCAGCTTCCCTAGCTACTACTCGTGACCTGTGCAGCAGAGCTACGGGCACCAAAATGGCAAGTGACTGTTTCCTCTCGCACCTTGGCTGCTGCAGCTCTTGGTCTCTCCCCTGGCCTATTTTCTTGGCCTCTTACTCCCTGCGGTCCCGGCGCCTGATATTACGCACACTCATTCATCAACACAGGCATACCATCCCTGGAACTATTACTACTAGTACTCTACAGCTACAGATCAACGTCGGTTGCGTAAGTCCGAGTATTACGAGTCCTTGGTACTCGTAGTCCGTGTGCGTCGTCAAGCGTCTACGTCTACGAATAGCGTGACTCCGATACTCTATCCGTCTTGGTCCCCACCCCCCGCTTCCGACGAACCTCTACGAGTACAGTGCCAATGCCAAAGTGCTTGCTTGAATGCTGGAGTATTAATCCAGTATTATTACTCCGTACAGGTACAGATAATGTGACGCCTATGTCTTTCCTTGCGTACTTACCGGTAATGCAGACCATAACAGGCCACAGCACACCAAGCACACCAATGCTCGCCTGACCTCTTGGCTAGAGTCGAGGCTCATCGACACATGCAAGGCAGTAGTATGAGTCCTTGACTCGAAAATCCATCTGTCAACCGATACTACTCCATCCATCTAGATGCAACGACTCGACTCTGCGTCCCGACACCCGCCAACGCCAAGCCACCTCCCCTCCCCACCTACCTTGCACGAGCGAGCAGCCCAGCGCCCCGACGACGACGTCGAGCCGTGTCCCGCCTCCACTTACCCACCACCCTTTTCCGGCCAACAGCTCGGCTCCTCCGAGCTTTTTCTACGCCTAATAAGTATCCATACTGCACAGTGTAGCGCTGCAACACCAAACGCCTTCCGGGGCTTACCAACCGCCTGGGTTTAGCGGGCGTGGCACGGGCCCGACACTTGCAAGGTCGACGACGAGTAAGAGCAGACGGAATTCTTCAATTAGCTGTTGCTGTTGCTGCTTCGGAAGAAGCGAAGAAGAACAAAAACAGCAAGAAAATGAAGAAGAAAAAAAAAAAAAAGACAGAGGACCAGATCTGTCTAGCTGATCCGAGTTTGCCACGCCCTTAGCTCTTTGCCGCCGACGTATGACGAATGTCGCCCATTGCCATGGAAAATTCTCAGCCTCTTCTGTACCACACCAAGGCGCCTTGTGATCAAACTAAAGCTCACAAGCTAAAGCTCACAAGCATGGACCCTTGACCGCGCACCCGGACCATTGTAAATTGCATGGCAGACTGGCAGTTTGGCTGTCAGGACGGCTCGTCAATTCTGTCTGCCACGCCCTATCAATGCCAATCAACAGGTGAGAACGCCAGCAATGGCCATGCCATGCACACACACATGGCCATGGCAGAAATGCAGGGATCCCGCTACACATACCTGTACGGAGGAGTACGGAGTACAGTCGACAGTGGTCTGCATTCACAAGTACTCTGTATTAGTACTCCGTCTTATGCGCCCCGAGCAACGGCCCATGACGTCCTTGCATCCTCATGCGCATAAACAGACCTCTTATGGACTCATCCGGCGCACTCTTCGTACAGACAGGGCAGGCGGTCAGGCAGTGGAGGGGGGGTGAGGGGTGAGACACTTGTAACACTCTTCTTGGCAGCTACACGCTCGACGTCTCACCTGGCAGAGGGCAGGTTGACAGGGCTGTGGATGTACTAGCCGTACTCCGTACTCGTAGTCTACAACTTGTAGACGCAAACTGCAAACTGCTCTGCTCCCCTGTCAGTTTTATCAATCATCGCGGCGTTTTAATCCAGAGAGCAGCTTGTTATGTTTTCTTTATTTGCCTTGCATAGATCATGTGGTCCTCGAGACCATGCGCCTAGACCTGCCACTGCTGATACAGACATGCACTGCACATCCTGGGCCGTGATGCCCATCAATGCCAAAGCACTCAGACACAGCAGAGACAGAGACGTCTTGGGCTCGGCACGTCAAATCTCCTCTTCATACCAAGGCCCGCCATTGTTTCCAATGGGCTCACAGGGTCTATCTGCTGTTCCCATGTTGTAGGTTCCTTTGTCCTTTATATTCTGAGCGGGTGCCATGTGCATGTATGTAAACAGCAGACACATGCAATACGGAAAGACGGTGTTTTATGCCGGAGAACAGAGTCACTCCTTTATACGAAAGTCGGGGACAGAAAAACGAACGACATGGCCCTCGCGGTGCGGCAGCTCGACGGCGCAGCCTTCCTCCTGACCTTTGAGCCCATCAGGACGGACGACTCTCCACCTCCGCTCCCCTTCGCAGAGCCCTTCCGCATCCTCCTGGACCCGTGCCAGCGGAGCCCGGGCAGCGCCCCCGACGCGGCTGCCATCCCCGTCCCTGATGTGGTCATCCTGGGGAGCCACCGCGACGCCAGCACAGACGCCGAATTGACACTGCATCACCTCCCCCCCACGGGCACCAAGACCATCATCCTCACACGCCCATCCACCGCCGAGACGATTCGCTCCTGGCGCCATTTCCCCTCGGAACAGATTGTCGACCTGCCACGGTGGGAGGACCCGCGAAGTAGCACGATCCGCGATGAGTCCTCCGTTGTGCGACTGGAGGTGCCGGCCGTACATGTGGGCGGCCAGCCAGGCGAGGTGACTATCGCGCTGGTGGGTTCGGCCCCGCCCAAGAAGCGCGACAGTCTACTCCTTGTGCGTGGGGGGAGCACAAGGGGTGGCTACGGCAGCAGTGCAGGCCAGGCCCAGTCCACCGTCGTGGGCATCACGTACCGGCCTCCCCGAGTGGGTGGTCCGCCGGGGAGAACCACGCCGAGAAAATTCGGCTGCTGCACCGTCATCCGCCCTTCGCCCCCGCCATCCGTCCCTGAGAGATCACCAGCTACTGTGGTTCAAGCGCCCATTCTCTCCCTGCCGCCCACGCCGCCCATGACCCCGACCATCAAGGCCAGATCAAAGTCAAAGTCTGACGGCTCGACAGCGGCCTCGGCGAGCGCCAGCATAACCGCTATGCGCAACCGCGCCTTGTCGGTCGTGTATGCGCCCCAGGGAGCAGGGTATGCCCATACCATCGAGGCGTATGCGACGTCGCATCTCGTGGCCGAGGCGGCACTGCCCCTGACGACCCTGGTGCATCCCTTTCATGAGGTAGACCGCCGGCGGTCCCTGTTATGGGGCCGAGGCCGCCGCCAGCCCCGTTCCCGCATGGGCATGACGGCGGGGTTGGAGACGGCTGTTGCTCTCGGCGCGAGGGCTTGGGTAAGCGTTTGGGGTGGCGACGATGGCGATGGAGGAGGAGGAGGCGGAGGCGGAGGGGCAGGAGGAAGCAAAAAGCCTAGACCACGGGCCTATGGTGTCGACGAGGTACGCAGTGCTATTAGTCGAGCCTCTTCCGTCACTGGTAAGCCACCGGGAATGGGTGGTAGTGCGAGAAAGTCGTGCATGGTGGCAGATAGGCCCACCGAGGTATTTGATCTAGACATTGATCAGGAAGCCAACCTAACGGGCGAGGGTGTCTGGCAGAACGGGGAGACATCGCCCAGGATTAGCCATGACACATCGTCGGACAGCAGTAGGCATTCGTCCCTCGTGAGTAAGTACGGCCTGGGTGACATCCTGGCAAATCTTTCGGCGGAACCTTTCTCACAGATGGACAGTCCCCAGCCCCTTACTTTGCTTCCTCCAATATTTGACTCTGAACCTTCGGGTAGCCACTAGATAGGTGTTTTATCAGTCTACTGGCCGCTGGTGTCTTGGGCTTTTCTGTATCATGGGGGCCAAAAGAAAGGACATGTAGCATCATCATCACTGCATTTTAAGTCTGAACCTCCGAAGAAGCCAGAAGGGAGCCTCGCACCTAGTTGGAATCCATATAATCGATATATTTGCCTCCGTGCTGCCCCTTTTGCGGACGATACGGGGCCGGATCACGCTCCTGCGCTGCTACCTGTGCCTCATTTGCTTCCCCGAATCAAAGGGTGAATAAATATTCCGAAAATGGTATTTGAAATTTTGTGTGGGTGTTGGTTGGTTGTTGAATGTATTCATATCATCGAGTATGTAAAAGAGATTGAGTTTTCGACTCGGGAGTATATAGCCGGAGCTTCAAGAACCATACGCGGCACGGGAGGTAAGCCCCTCACTTGAGCTGCTTCAGAATCTCGCTGAGGAAGTCCTCGAAGCTGAGGGTAATGTAACCATCGCGGTCATCGTCGTACTTCTTGAAGACGTCGGTCATGCGCTTGAGGGAAATGCAGGCTTGGACAAAGAGGTCGAAGCTCATAACGCCCTCGTGGCGCTTGTCGTAGGTGCGGAAGAGGAGCTCGACAAACGGACCGCTGAGGCGGTAGCGGAAGGCGACAAGAGCGTCGCTGAACTCGTCGAGGGAGATGTTACCGCTGTGGTCGACGTCGAAGCGGTCGAACAGGGTGCGCCACTGGGCGAGGAACGACCACAGGCCACAAAACTCGTCGAAGCCAATGGTGCCGCTACGGTCCGTGTCGAACATGCGGATCATCATGCGCACCGTTTGGGGGTCAAATGCGGTCCAGTCACCATTGACGAGAGCCGTCGACAGCTCGCGCTCCGAGAGCTGGCCGCCACCTATAGCAAGCACAGAAGAGGAGTCAGCAAAGTTATCTTGAGAGAGAGCCACATACATATGGCTTGCACGCGTGTGCCTTACCATCCTTATCAACGGCGCGAAAGAGAGGGAGGAGGGTCGGGTCGGCAGCTGAGCCGTCGGGACCGGGGGTGGGAGGTGGACGAGACGAGGGCGGGGGACGGTTATGAGCTGGCGGAGGCTGGTGGTGAGAGCCGATGGGAGGCGACGAGAAGGCGTACCTCTGAGGAGAGGGCAGAGGGGGAGCGGGCTTCTCTTGTCGAGGAGGTGGTGGCTGAGGGCTGTACTGGGTCCTCGGCGGCGGCTGCTGATACTGTTGCTGGTGTTGTTGCTGATGCTGCTGATGCTGCTGCTGCTGATAGACCTTTTGTTAGAGGCAATTCTCATCTAATATTTTATGCGACATGATGGATATATATAAAATGTGTCGCGCAGAGGGGAGGACGCCGAGGGGGGAAGAAGCTTACTTCTGGCTCTGCAAACCTGCGGTGGGATGTTAGCTACATGCGCATCAAGGAGGGGGCGGGGCAAACTCCGAACGGGGGTGCGCGCGAGCTGTCATACCTGGGGAGAGCGTCGGGATCTTGGGGCTGCCTGTACGCCATGACGGACAAGAAGAGATGAAAGGGGGGATTCGAGGGTGGTCAAGGTTACACAGTTACACACACACGCGCGAGAAGATCCCAGTGAGCGAGCGGCGAAGAAAGAAAGGTTGTTGGCTGTTGGCTGGGTGGGTTGAGGCGGGGGAGGGGGCCCGTCGGCTTTTTCTCGCAGACGCGTGTTCCAGCAGTAGGTCGCAGGGAGACCGGGGTATTGATAGATGGCGGATGGGGGTCGTTGTCTACGTGCTCGTAGACAGATTCTTCGTAGAGGGATACGTCGCGCAGCTGGGAGCAGAAAAGGGTATCATACGAGGAAAAGGAAAGAAAGAAAGAAAATGGGACAATGGTCTCGGACACGTGTGGGTAAAGGGAGTTGAGGAAGGAGAGGGAGAGGGAGAGGGGAGAGTCGCGCTTGGCCAGGTCAGTCGGTATTCCCGTTGGGTAGGCGCTGAGTGGCTTTGTGGGGCGCCCAGCCTGGGCGTTTGGCAATGCGCGATGGTTCGGGCAATGATCAATGAGAGAGGGATGAGGAGGACCTGGGGGGGTGGAATTACTGGCGCAGTATTGCTTGTAGACTCGTAGAGCGTAGTAGAGGGAGTTGTATGTATGGTGGATGCTCAATGGAATTGGAGAGGTAATCAATTCGTACGAGAGTGCTCGGGGGCAGAATCAAGTTATCAACCATAGATCCTGGGCCAGAAATTCCGAGTTGCTACTATACATAGCAGAAGAAGCCTGCCTTCTAGTTATAAATAGTGCGACCCTGATAAAAGCGAGTGACGCGCGCGCTGCTGCGATAACTCAGCCAGACTAAGATGAAGGATCCGCGTACAAGTTCCTGGCACCTGGGTTTGTATTATGCTGCGCCCCCCCGCCAAGAGCAACGCGCAAGGGCAAGCATGGCTATGTGTTGTGGGAAGAGGGCAGTCCGAGCGAATGGCACTGCTGGGGATCTGTGTAAGATTACGCGCATTGATGGCTGTATGGCTTTGGAGTCGTATGCACTGCGTAATACTACCACCACTAACCTTTGATATACTAGTACTACTACTATGGCCCGTGAGCAAACTGCGAGTACGTGTACTCTGTAGGGATATGCGTTCAAGCATGTCGTTGGCATGTATTAATAATTGAATCCCGAATCTCTCCACTCAAGTGTAAGCGCCCCCGGGGGTCAATGGGGTCAATCGGAAAAGGCAGAGCAGAAAGCAGCAATGACGAAGCCCGCCCTCGTGCCCGCCCTTCGAATCCCGACAGCGGGGCAGCACAGCACGACATGACTCTACGGGTAGCTTCCATCTCCATCCCCCTCCCCCGCCAGCACCACCACCACCACCACCAACGCAAAAAAAACAGCATTTGGACTTAAGCATAGACCTGAAGAGCCCCCTCGCTTTCGTTTCTTCTCCGTATTCCATATTGCGGAGTCCCTCGCCTTTTTCCTCTCCTTGCTTGGCTCCATCACCCTGCCACGCCCCCGCCATGGCCGCCGTAAGCCCGGCGGATACAGAGTTCTGGTTGTTCGGTTACGGGTAAGGACCAGGCCGGCCCAGACAGACATCCGGGGTATTATTGTACATGTATCCTATGCGCTGACATCATCTCAAAAGGAGCCTTATATGGAAGCCCCCGCCTCACTTTGGTACTGCACACACATCACTTGATATGCCTTGTACACTGTCCGGAGCGCGCGCGCGCTGACCTCTTCTGGCAACAGACAGGAGAATCCCTGGGTGGGTGACGGGCTATGTGCGCCGATTCTGGCAAGTTCGTATCTTCTTCCTCTTCTCCTCAAATCCTCCGCACGCTATGTTGTCTATTCTGTACTGACTGGATACCGTCTTTAGGCTAGGTATGATCTTCTCTGTCAGCCCGCACAGAAGGGACCGACTGCCGCATAACCCTCCCGGCCCATGTATCATCGACTGACACTTCGAAGTGAGGACCACCGTGGCACACCCGAGGCCCCCGGCAGAGTCGTCACCCTCATCGAGAGGTCGTACTGGGAAAGGCTAGTCGACCACCATGACTCGGCCCCCGAGCGTGTCTGGGGCGTCGCCTACCGCATCAAACCTGACAAGGTCCCCGAGGTCAAGGAGTACCTCGATATCCGCGAGATCAACGGCTACACGATACACTACACGCCCTTCCACCCAGCCGGCAGTGGCGACGACAGCTCCTCCCAGACCCCTATCAGGACCCTCGTTTACATCGGCACCCCGGATAACGAGCAGTTTGTAGGCCCTCAAGACCCCCAGGAGTTGGCCGAGCACATATTCCGCAGTGTCGGGCCCAGTGGGCCCAACCCAGACTACCTTCTAAGCCTGGACACGGCCCTCGAGGAGCTGGCTCCCGAAAGCGGCGACCACCACATCCACGACCTCGCTGAGAGGGTCCGGGTCTTGCAAAGAGAGTCCGCCACCGCAAGCACGGTTAAGACAGAAAGGGGCCCCGACAAGATCAACACACAACAAGGGAACACGATCAAAGAAACTGAAGAGTTTGAAAAGGGTGCCTAACGAGAGAGCAACGCAGGATGGAACGTCATTCGGTAATGACTGCTCACAACTTTGCGTGGTCGCCCGCACCGGGGGGTTCCCTCCCCAGTCTGATCCTTTGCAAAGACTATTGGTATTTGCGTAAGGGTGATAGTTGTACCTCTTGCGCCTCATTGCCCTCTGCCATACTCTATACCGTCATGTCGTCATTATGTTTTTGCCGGCCGTGACATTCCCCTCTTCCTTTTCCTGTTTCAAGCAACGCAACGCAAAGGCCAAAGCAAAGGCCAAGGTCATATAGACAGACAGGCAATTTAGATCTGTCTCTTTTCCCTACCCCCCTCCCATGCCCTACATACCAGTACCCCCCTTGTCAACTGAAGGTTCTCACATCCAGTCAAATCGTATCGACGTCGTAATCTTGAAATATGGGCTCGTCAAGATTAGAATCCCCGACCTCCCTGTGCCGGGGGGGCCTGCTGGGGGATCACCGGGGCGCCCTGCTGCTGGTTCGGATCGGGGTAGGCAGCGAACTGAGACGGGTGGGGGACGTATCCTAACGAGAACAATATGTTAGCTGACAGGCGTCGAGGCACACGAGTTGGGCTTTGTTGGCGGGGACGTACCCTGGGGAGGAGCTCCATAAGCGGCCTGAGGGGGGTAGCCACGGCCGTAGGCAATCGGGGCGGCATAGGGGTTACCCATGGGGTATCCAGGAGCGGGGACGGCGCCGTAGGGAATCGGCGCACCACCATGGTAGCCACCTCGGCCGCCGCCGAATCCGCCGCGGCCGCCCCCGCGAGGGCCATTGTCAGATGCCTTGTCGACACGAATCACTCGGCCGTCAAACCTAGGGTTTCCATGTCAGCTCCGGAGCCCAGAATTGTGCCCGATCGGGGGCGCGTTGGGAAGTCGGGGTTGGCGTACTCGATATTGTTCATGGCAGCAATGGCCTGCTGGGCATCGGCCTCCTGGGTGTAGCGGACAAAGCCGAAGCCGCGGCTGCGACCAGTGTCGCGATCCTTGACAACGACCTTTTCACGATTGATGACATGTCAGAACAGTATCTCTTTCTTGGCCGAGCGGGGAGGTGAGGGGCAAATTCGAGGGAGGGGGACGCGGGTAATTGAGTTCACAGGGGTGGCGGCGGCGGTGGCGGCGAGTGCGACAGGGGACAGTGACGGGGAGGCAGTGGATGGGTAGAACGTACAGCTTCCTCGACAGGGCCAAACTCCTCAAACTTCTGGCGGAGGGTGGCCTCCTCGGTGTGCCAGGCAAGACCTCTGAAGGCGACTGTCAGTATCTCATATTCGGAGAGCTGCAAGGCCAGCTCCGAGGGGTTGCGGGATGGAGCTGTCGTTAGCTTACCCAATGAATAGCTTGGACATGGTAGGCGCGGTGTGAATAAAAAGTCACGGGAGTGGTTGTTGAGCTTGTAGCGAAACAGGTCCTCTTGGTATATTAAGAGGAAAAGGAAGGAGAGCGGAAAGAGAGGTAGAAGGCGAGAAAGGTTGATGAAGAAGGTGGGTTGGATGTGAATGAGAAGGAACAAAAGTTTCCCTTATGTGAGAGTTCACAAGCTGTAATGTAATGGTGAGCAAACAAAGCCACCGGTGCCCGAGGGGGGGGAGCTAAAACCGAAGGCGGGAATATAGCGTTTTCGAACCAAAGAATAGGGCGTGGCCGTAAACTGCAGAGAGAAGACACACACACACACAATGGAAAGGACAGACTGGGGGCCGTGATGCGTTTCGATAAGGAAAAGGTGAGGGAGTAGGAAGGAGGGGAGGGGGGAGCAGGGGGAAGAAGTAGGAAGAGGAGGAGGAAGAAGAGGAAGGACGAAACAGAGAAACCGGGAACCAGGGGGTGGGAGGAAGGTTGAGACAGACACAGACGGGAGTGGGCAGCTGTCAGGCCAGGCCGAGTCGGGGCATTGAAGAAGGATGGATGGCGCGGGGAGCAGAGGACGTCAGTTTACGAGCTTGACGAGACGAAGCTTCACGGGGGGTGTGCCTGGCACGGGTGGTGTCATTCTGCGAGATCTACCAGCTGCGCTATACGCTATAATACATAGTATCAATGCTCTATATGTTGGCAATATTATTACTGCTACGAGTAGTATTACTTGCTTGTAGAAGCAGGCATGGAGCTGTCTGTCCATGTCTCCAGACTACAGATGAGTTAGCATGTACGATGGAAGCTGCGAGTGCGAGTAGATGCATTGCGTGCACATGGATAGGCGGGCAAAGTGGGCTCCCAGTTTCTTGAGGCGTTGGCTGCCTCCCGAGCCAAGCCAAGTCTACCTACGGCGTGGCAGACGTCCATAGCTATTAGTGGTCTAGTACGCTGCGAGCACTGGGACAAAGGGCGCTGTCCACTGGGCCTCGGACCTCGCTGGGTGCCATCTTTAGGCCAGCTCCGTAGTTGTACATCATTAGTGGTTACTACTAGTGGTATTATGGACTCCGTAAGTATCAGTAGTAGTACATAGTATTTAGTTAGTAGTAGCTAGGAATATTATTCGATGTACCTATCGTACGCTGTATGTTATTTAATAGGTACTACTAGTAGTACTACTAGTACCTAGTCAGTACATTAGTGGTGGGAAAGCAGTCACTTTAGCTCCAGGTACCGCATCTGCTACTGGTGGGAGGAGCTACCCATGGGGGCAGTGCCGTGCTCCATCTAGATGGGAGGCCGGGCCGGCTGGGCAATGGGAATACTACAGTGTTTGTAGGTGTGCTGAAGCTCGGGAAATACAGAGCTGAGTCCACCGGAGGCCAGAGTAGACGGGAAATATACTATAGAGTAGACCGATGGCGGGATTGGAGATATGTCCGTCTGGCGAGTCATATTGATGTTTTCCCTCTTGTACCGGTGTCTGAGTCTCTAACATGGAATGGGGACTCAACCACGGGAAACGGGTACCAGATATGCGATGTATTGCTCTCTCGTCGCCTTGGCACCGGGGACCGCGTTTCGAAATGAATGGAAATAGAATATCTATTTATGTCAATACCAAAAACCCTGAACCCCTACTCCGTACTTCGTATGCGTTAGAACTTGGAACTTATTCGTAGGACAAGAGACGCCAAGGTGCGGGGGGTTTTACTCTCATACTTGACACATGATGCCACTCGCCTCACAAGGCCAATTGTATCAACTGACTGGGCCTTGGACTCTGCACTTTTTTTTTTTTTTTTTTGCACAGGACAACATTATCAACTTATTCCCAGCGAGCATGTTTCCATCATTGCGATACATGTACATGGCTAGCTTCTAGGTGTCCGCCCCCCTGCTTCCTCCTGCCGAGTCCCGTCCTACGGAGTATCATTACATTGCCATGGGTTGCAACCGCATGCACACAGCCTCAAGTAGGCATGGGTGAGCGACTCGACAAGACCTCTTGAAGGGAAAAGCGTCGCCGTTTTCACCGGACCAGCACAGAAGGCCAATCGTCATTATGCCGTCGGTCACTCTCGCACACACACTCACACTCACACGCTCACACGCTCACTCTCGCTCACTTGTGCCCACTACCATCCATCATATTACCTGGCCAGTGACCATGGCTGGACCAGCCAACTAGTGCACCTGTACGGAGTATTCTCCATGAGAACATCCCCACCCAATCGGCTGTCTGTCTAGATCCGCAACCACGGGCACCCCTGTCACATCTGATATCCGTAGCGTGCATGCTCCGTTACGCCGTACTCGTAGGCCCGTGGTACGACCTTTGCACCTGCGAGTATTACTCCGTATAGCGTATTACGAAGTAACATGCCGTACTCGTCAACTTGTGTGCCTACCAGTAGAAAAAGCACTTCTGCTCTGCACTGCCTCCTCCTTTTGGCCCTCTCTCTTTTCTCGATCCCACTTCCCGATGCGATGACAGGGCTTGAACCCCACAATTCTTTTTCTCGAATGTCTCGTCTCGTTTGGAGGGGAGGGGGAGGAGGAGGTGCGGGCAGGCAAGCTGCTGCAGTGTAGCGGCAGCAGGCGGCAGGCGGCAAACGGGCAATTGTCAATATCTTCTCTCCTCACCTGCTGCCACCTGCGTTTCACTCTTCATTCCCAGACACCACCATTATTAATACCCAATGTCTCGTAGAGCAATGGGCAAACATCGGTGCTTCCTATGCAATATATGTCATTGTCTTTTGTAGTCATGTGATTACTTGCTCGGTCGAGATTGCAAGCCGCCTTGTGTCCCAGTATCAGGTATCAGTGCCGGTTCGGCCGTGATTCACCATTACAGTTTGATGACTCCGGCTTCTATTTCCCAGGCCCGGATAGGGAGGATCTTGGCCTGCAAGTACCAGACTACATGCTGTAAAGCTAACGTGGGTAGTACATGTACATACAAGAGTCTTTAATACTTGTCTACGAGGACTACGAGAGCCAGTACTGAGTACAGCGTACTAGACCAAGCCGTACACGGGGTGTGGCTATGGGGTGCCAAGAGCCACATGTAAGCTTAATTTTTGCTCTCGAAGTAAGAGCTAAATATTAAAGACCCCCTTCCATTCCCATACAGGCACAGAAACCTCAGCCGGCCCCTTTGAGCTGTGGGTTCCGAAGGGGATCCTCATCTGGAACCCCGTAGCCAAGCCTGCGGCGGGCCCGATACCAGCCTCGACAGAGCCGCGTGCCAACTTTTCTGGCCATTGGACTTGGACGCTCATGCACTTACAAGCCAACCGGGCTGTAAGTGACTGTCACAATACAACTTGCCAAGCGACCAGAGGGAGTCGACTGGGTACATGTACAGTGTAATATGTCCCAGCTTATTCTGGTGGAGATGCTTTGTTCTTCTGTCTTCTATGTTCGCGTACCTGCCTGGCTTGTGGATTTCCTGTCTGACTGGCACCTTCCGCTTTCAACCATTTGCTGTAGAGAACGTACTTGCACGACGCACTTTCCGTACGTAAATCCTCGGACATAGATGGTGGTAGCTTCCCTCATTAGATGCCCTTCTAAAATATCGCCCAGTGCCAGGGAAGCTCTTCGGCAGTTGCATATGTCCCTGCTTGGAAAACGATACAACCACCAAGCAGCTGTGCTGTGAGTCTCGCATTGCTTGTGCCAGTAGCATCATCGGCAATACACAACACTCCCGCATGCGATGCCCTCGCAAGAAATATCGGAAACCTGCACTGCTGAAAAGTGCGACCATAGAGACAACATGGATGAACCGGCAGAGAGACACGACAGTCGGGACTTTATACTCTCGTGGCTTTCTGATATACACCAGGAAGATTATCATGAGTCTAGTCAGGCCGATAAGATCAGGGTCGACAGCCACATACGGGATTCGGGTGCTAAAAATAGCTCCCGAGAAGCAAACCATGTTCCCCGGAACAGGTGTGACGAAAGCCCCAACAGTCGACATCAGGTCCACTCATCGGGGTCATACGAAGATTTAAATTCCGCCTCAGGATCAGCCACGGATGGGGTTCAAAGCTGGGGGCATGGCGGGGTATCCTATCATGGAGCTGATCCCGCTGGCTCAATTCAAAGTGTCTATGAGAGGAGGCCTAGACGGAAGACGAGACACGACAAATACGATGTGAAACGTCAAGTTGCCAAAGGCCGTCGCGAAGAGCGGCAGGGAAGCCTTCTGGATAGCAGAGGGCGACTGAAGCCGATGGAACAAGTCATGAGGAATTTCTCTTCTGCTGCCGTTCCAAACAGTAGAGTGTCGGTACGTCTACAGACTCGAGCCCTGAGATACAGCAATATGCTAACCCTTGTCTATACAGTTGAAACCAAACCTCACCTCCGGTCTCTTCATGAATGGGCGAGCTTCCGACGGGCCACAAAGTGATTCGAATCTGTAATACGCATTGCTATTTGGACTATTGAGCTGACGCTTGACAGTGGGAGATCTCGCCTTCAACAACATGCAATTCACGAGTCGAAAAGAATCAAATATCAGGAGGAGGCGCCGCGAGGGGTTGCGAACAAGGGCCCGCGAGCAGAGTTACGATTTTGGGCAAGATACCAGACGCCCCAATCCGACGCACAATTGGCACACGGCTCCCAGGAGACACTCACACAAGACGTACCCGTCAGGATCGAGCATCTCGCACAATCCCAGCCAGCTGACTGTCAGTAGTCGAATTGGCGGAGCTTTGTTGAGGTCCCGCAATCCAGAGTATACTTTAAGACTATTACTCGATGCAGGTACATTGGGTGTCCCAAAGGATGTCCCTAGGGAGGCGCTCGATTCGGCCAATTCAATACATCATCATGAAGAGGCCCCGGCTCACTATGTTAGCAAAGGTGTCATGGTCACCCCCAGACACAACCGAGTTACTGCAAGTCCAAGGACGCCCCCGCAGAGCATGGCAGCGGCGAGTTTAAGGCAAAGTGCAGGTCACCAGGAATGTGACGGGGCGCAACAGCATACTTCCAACATTGGACATGTACCGCGGAAATCAACATCGTCTGCACACAGGTATCCTGAAAGCTGGCGGTCTGGGAACAAGACTGTTGTACGCACACCCCAAACCCGGCAATCCCCAATCGCCAGGGGGAGCCGCCATAGAGAAGTCCCTGCCGAGAGAAATGACGACTACCAACCTCCAGGGGAATCCTTGCATCAGTACATCAAGAGAATAGAAGCCGATGTATTCGGGAGGGACGGTGACTACTACGAGGTCAATTATATCGCTAAGAGCCGGCGAGAGTCAGGCGCTGCGACCCAAAAGGAACCACCATACTACCCATCATGGAAGCCGTCTGCATACCGTCGAGATGAGGATAAGACTGGGGATGATTATATAGAAATGTCCAAATTCTGGAGGCCAAACCACCTGCTATGATACAGGGGGTATCTGCAAAGTACGTTTCGCTCTACAATATACACAGACGCAAGATACTCCAGTATAAAATCCTTACTCGGGCTCCTGTCCGCTCCACTCAGATCTAAGCTGCTGAACGTCAAACCCACACTGCGCGGCCTTTTCGACAACAGCATGGGCTTTCCCCACGACAGGCGCGTCAATCATCTTACCATCGAGCGTCCAGGCACCCCTCCCTGCCTCCGCGGCCTTCTCGTCGGCCACGACGATCCTAACAGCCCACTCAACGTCCTCAGCCGACGGAGCAAACAGACGCTGCACAAGGTCTACCTGTCCTGGGTGGATGCACTGCTTCCCGTTGAAGCCCATTCCCCGCCCGCCCACGCACTCCTCCTCCAGCCGGCGGAGGCCTTCATCCCCGCGAAAGGAGGTGCATACAAGGTCGATCGCGCTGGGTAGCCGGGACGCCCGCGCGGCTGTCACGATGGCAGACCGGGCGTACAGGAACTCGGAGAGGGAGGGCGTGCGCGTGATGGACAGGTCGAGGGCGAAGTCCTCGGCTGCGAAGATGAGACCGCTCAGGTATGGAGTGGATCGGCAGATGGACGCCAGGTCCATTACCGCCTTTGCTGACTCGATAAGGGCAATGATGCGGATGGGGTTGGTGCCACCGCTGCCATCATCAGAGTGTCGTTCCGGGGCGACATGTCTCAGGACGTCAGTGACAAAGGTCAGATCAGAAGCTGACTCCACCTTGGGAACCACCACGGCGTCGAGACCAGGCGTTCCAGCCAGGGAGGACAGGTCATCGAGTGCAAAGGGCGTGGAGACGGCGTTGATGCGCACGGCCACCTCGCCTATGCCCGCTGGGCGGTGCTGCTGCAGGTGGGATATGTGCGCCTTGAGTTGGCCCCTGGCGCTCGACTTGAGAGATGGGGTCACCGAGTCCTCCAGATCGTAGGTTACATTGTCGGAAACGAGACCGAGGGACTTGGTTAGCATCTTTTGGGAGGATGCCGGGACTGTGGCAGGCATGTCAGTACAGATTGAGCAGAGCTGGCGGCGCAAGGTGCCGTACCGTATAGGAGAGAGCGACGGAGGACGGACGCCGATTGCGCCATAGTGGGCGTGTATATGATGGAGATGGGGTCAAGAGTGACAGGATGGTTGTGTTGAATATTTACTACGTATGTGGTCTATGCCATGACGTTGGTGTACGGAGTACGAAGTAACAGTGTGTGCATTGAAGCTGGGGGGAGTGTGGGGGAAGCTCGACGGCAAGGGTGCAGTGTACGGGTAACTTGTTGCTTGTGTACCTTGCGGGCCCACCTTATCCATCCACGGACCACGGCGAAGAAAGTGTGGCCTTGTGGCGTTCTATGTGCAAGGAAGTCGCGAGAACAGAACTAGACGAGGAAAATATATAGAATGAACTCACTGATTCTATAATGACTGTATACTTAGTACAAGTAGTACTCCTAGTTAGTAGTGTAAAATGGCCCGGGACCGTATTGTGCGTTGCCACGTATCAAACTTGCCTCTAAACACGACCATGCTGACAGCACGAGTACTCGATGAGGCTGTCAGTGATAATTATTGAGGAAAAAATAATGATAATACGAGGCAACCATCACACGGTGAGTTCTACCGTATTACCGGGAACCGCCCGATACTCGCAGCGACTGCCACAGCCCCTGAATATACATTTAGTACCTACAGGTGGTACTACTACTAGTACTAGTATCCTCTTATATACGTCCCCGGAGCAGTGTGTGTGCAGAGAGGAAAGAAGATCACTCGCTGATTCTCGGGAGCCGAGTCAACTCCACCATGGCCGAAACCCTGGGACCAAGAAGACGAACTGTACCGACGTAGTCTGGTGGCTCAAAGGGGCCACAAGAGTGAAGTCTCGGATGTTCCCAGACAGCGTGAGGAAAGCGACGTGCTCCCGTCCTGTCTTTTCAGGCTTGCCGCTACTCCAGCTCGACCCGGCTCCCGAATCTCTCGCAAGCAAGCCAGGCTAGAGGACAGGCGGGTGGCCTACATCCGTCAATCCTCCACTATGACTGAGGGCATACTCATATCTGATGGAACGGGGCACGCCCTCCAGAGCCCATGCGGATCTCAAGGATCAGCTCACCTCGCCGTTTCTTTATCAATCAGGCCATGTAGCGTTTCCACAAAAATTATCTGATTGATTATAGGTGAATATGTCTGTTTTGCCTTTGACAACCCGCCTGGAACCTTTTGCAGTCAGTTTAGTATCAGACCAAGTTACGATGTTGTGCTGCCAGTCAGCAGGAGTGGCTAAGTGGGTGCAGGATTCTGCCCCGTCACACCGCCTTCCAATAACGGACGACCCAAGTCAAGTCCCCTTTCTAACAGCTACGTAGCTTGATCAGCGACGACGGCGACACACAATCGATTGAACAGATTGAGCAGCCCGCGACGACGACAGCGACGAACAACGACGACGACGACGACCCGTGCGCACGCGCATTTCGATTCCCCCTTGCCCGCAGAACAAGACATCGCAAACGAGGGCGCGACCGACTTCCCACCAGCCAACCGTCATGGACGCCACGCAGCAGCAGCAGCCGCAACAGCAGCAGCCGCAAGGCACGCTGAGCTGGCGACTCAGTTCGCATCCCATAACCCTTCTGACATTTCTGGGGTTCCGCATCTGTTCGTCTCGCCTGGCCTTTCTTCCTGTTTCTTTTGCTCCTCGCTAGATCCTGTCCCAGCCTTTGCCTGGTCCAAGGAACCTTTTGCTGACTATGTCAACACAACAGCCAGCGTTGTCATCTACTTCCTCGGCCTATGGGTGATAAAGAGCATGTAAGGAGAACCCTGACAATTAGATGAGATCCCTGAGTCGCACAGTTGCTACGCATGGAGGGTGGTGGTGGGGGGGCTGACTTGACTGGGGCTGGGTACTGACGTTTTTCTTGTTTTGTTTTGCAGGATCATGATCTTCATCATCACGATACTCCTCCTGGCTGCCGACTTCTACTACCTCAAGAACATTGCGGGTCGCCGCCTCGTCGGTCTCCGCTGGTGGAACGAGGTCGACCCCGGCACGGGCGACTCCAAGTGGGTGTTTGAGAGCAGCGACCCGGCCACGCGCAACATCAATGCCACCGACAGCCGATTCTTCTGGATGGCCCTGTACGTCCAGCCCGTCCTGTGGGTCGTCATGGCCATCCTGGCCCTCGTGCGTCTGCAGTTCCTGTGGCTGCCTCTTGTTGGTATGTTTGCTCGCTCACCCTCCCTCTACTTGGCCTCATTCTCTTCTCGGGCACCCATTCTCTTTTTTTTGGGACCCCATCCATTCAATCCCTTCTCTGGGGAGGCATCGAAGCTGACAAAAACAAAACCACAGTCATCGCTCTTGTCCTCACCACCATGAACACCCTCGCCTTCTCCCGCTGTGACAAGTTCAGCCAGGCTTCCAACATTGCTGGCAGCGCCTTCTCCGGCACCAACCTCGCCGGTAGCCTCGCTACAAACATGGTCTCGCGTCTCTTTACGCGGGGTTAAAGCATCGCAGGGGCGAAGATGGACATGCGATTGTCTTGTCTGCGGTGAACCTGGCCTCGTGGGCTACAGGGGAAAGATAAATGGTTCCAAGTATTATTTATTATATCAGAGATGCGGTCCAGCCATGAGGCTCAAATGCGGCTGGACCAAGAGTTGGTGGGTGTTTCGCTTTGCTCTTTTCCTCTTTTCATTCTTGGGCGCGAGGGATCAACTGCTTTTTTGTATTGTAACATTATTGACAATATCAACCTCTTTTCTTGTTACTCATACCTACTACTACTATTACCAGGCGATGGTTTCCATTTTCACAGTGGCATGGTATAAAGTCACCATGCAATATGCTCAAACCATTGTATATACTGGCCCGTTGAGCAGGACTGTATATGCATGTACTACATGTATGTATAGTACTAGAACTAGTACTGACCATCTGTTATTAAGCAAGATATAAATAAGAAATACCCCAAGACGCCTTGCCTCTTTTAAAACGAAAGACCAGCTACAGGTATACCGATGATGCTAAACCAGGCGGCTGAAACTAGGGCAATTCCGGAAGAAGAAGAAGAAAGACAACAACAAAAACAACAAGTCAATCAATCATCGCGTTCCATGGGCACGCTCAATCTCATCATCCAGCTGGCGCTCCTCCTCCTCCAGGTCCCGGATCTGCTGCTCCGTCATGCCCTCTTCCACAAGGTGAGAGTAGGTAGGACGCCTGCCGGAAGAGGCGGTCGGGTGCAGGGACTGGTGCTGCTGGTGCGACGGCAGGTCAGGCGAAGGGGACCGCGCCAGTGGCGGCGGCGCCACTGCGTCCTGCCCCGTCGGCACGAACCCGCGGCTGTTTCTCTTGTCGTCATTGTACGGGGGGGAAGACGCAGCGACGGCGGCGGCCCCGGCACCAGGGGGGATCTGGGAGCCCTGCAGCTGCTGCTGCCCTGAGAGTCCCCGGTCGTGGACGGAGATGTACGGGCTGGGGCTGTCTACCTCGCCAGACGTCTTCGCGTGGGCGGCCGTGGAGAGCATGGGAAGGTCGTGGCTGCGGTCAGCGCCCTGGCGGCCTTTGGCGCGGCGGGGCCGCAGAACGAAGAACCAGATGGCCAGGCCGAGGAGGGCGGCGAAGGCGACGATGCCAACCACGATGCCAGCGATGGCGCCGGGGGAGAGGCCGCCACCGCCGCCGTTACCTCCCTTACCTCCGTCATTTTTGCCATCGCTGACGCCGTTGATGTCCGAGGCGCCCGGGTTTAGGCCAGATGTCCCGGTGGCGGTGGGGATGGTGCTCGTGGCGGTGCTGCTGATGGTGCTGTAGTCTTCCCGAGAGCCGCTCCAACTCGTGTATTTCTTCAATTCCTTTGCAGCTTCGTCCCTCTGTGTATCGTCTTTGATGATTGCAAAGGAGGGCGAGAAGGTGCTGCCGCTGTTGAATTCGGTGCCGGAGGCCCCCCGGCGCTCCCAGGCAAGCTGAATGGATAGGGCCTTAGCGAAGACGGAATCATCCACGCGGCTGGCCAGACGACGCTCCTTCTCACTACCCGAAGTGAAGGCGGTGAAATTGAGATTGGTGCCCCACGGGGTAGAATCGTTGATGGTGGTATTGAAGGTTTTGTCACTGGACCCATCGTTCTTGGCTCTGTCATTGTCGTCTAGACTGACAGAGCGCAGCGTATCATGGCCACTAGCTGAGTTGTCCGTGATCCTCAGCAGGGCCACCGTCTTGATATTGATATCGGCAGGGTCTTTGCCGTACTCCCAGCCGAAGTAGTGACTGTTTTGATCGGCCCTGAAGATGTGATCCGGGTAGCCGTCCCAGATGTCGGCCTTGAATTCGATCGACGGCGTCGATGTGGGCGCGGTCGCGGTGCTGGAGGCACTTCCAGTTTTGGTCGTAGTACCCGAAGCCGACTCCCCTGATGGCGGTGCACTTGCCATGTCGTCTGATTCCCGGGTCGGTATTATCTTGGCCTGAATCTCTTGCCTCTCCCAGGACTCTTAAGTGAGTGACACACCCACACGCGCGGTCTTAGTATTGAAGATATCAATCAATCGACGATGTCGGAAACACTCGACATAAGAAGAAGAACAACAACAAGACTAATCATCAATCAGCCTGATCATGAAATAAAACAAAGAGAAGGAGAGAGAAGAGAACAAAGAAAGCCCCCAAGTTCACGACCCTTCCCCCCTCGTGCATATATGTGTGATTACGGCGCAGGGCAAGGCGACGGGCTGCTCTGCTCTCACAGCCAACATGGCCCCAAAACGCCCCGTCCGCACCTCCGTGAGCCCATGGCTGCCGCCTCGCCAGCCCATCTGCCCTATGAAGTCCAACGGCGGTTACATGGGACCCCAGCCGCAGCGGCAGGGGTGGGGCCGGCGTCCCAACCATCCACTGCGACCAACGCCGAAGGATTCATTGGTTCCACTTGGTACATCCATCCATGTATGTTGGTCTTCTTCAATGGCAGGGCAGACGAGAGGAGCAGGAGCAGGAGCAGCGGGAGCAGACGAAGCAGACGAGAGAGAGCTCGGAAAAGGCACAAGAGGCCCCCCTTGGCCTCTTGTGAATAACGCCGGGCGCCACGCCTCCCAATCGTTTTGCACCCCGTACTGACGTGTTCCCTCTTCTCTCTGGCCTGAATGTGCACTTTCATGCATGGCGCTGCCATCCTTTTGCCTGCCTGCATTGCACTTTTCTGCACCTCGGACGGAGTCGAGTTCCTTTACGGGAAGTACGAGGATTACGAGACGACGGGGTAATAAAGCCAGACAGAAGAGTAAGCAGACCAGAGCAGAGATATCCACTATGGAGTAATACTCCTGGGGTTCATAGCGTGTCAAATGCGAAAAGCGGACATGAGGATGTCAGCATCTTGCCTATTTGTGACCCCTCGTCCCTGTCAGTTGCCCCGGCGTCCCTGTCAGTTGCCCCGGCATCATCAAATCGTAGCGCCCGTATGAACAGCGTATCACTTGGACCATTTTAGGCATCGTGCACTGAGTACGAGCGGATACTCCGTACTTCGCTTCATGAACTGAGTATAAGCAATGTGAGAATCCATAGTGGTGATGCCGTGCCCCAGTGCCGTCGCCTTGCATTCTGCGTCCCTCCGCCCGTCCTGGCTCCTGCTGCGGCTCGAAATGCGCACCTCGTAAATGATGCCCGATTCAGATCTCCCTAATCCTACTACTCTACTCCGTACTCTGTACTCCGTACATTGTATGGAGTATTACGCCGCAATGTGCCGTTCCCGCACAAGGCTGACTTGTTGGTCTATTTTAACCGTAAACTACGGGTACGGAGTACATGTAGGAAGGATTATCTAGGGAAATTGTTTTATTTTAAACTCAATTATAGCCCTCTCTTGTCTCTTTTCTTATCTTCTTCTCTCATCTTCGTCTTCATCTCCAACACCAGTTTATGAGTAGTGAGTATTATATGTATGCCGCTGCTGCAAACCATCAAAGCATGCGAAATCATCAACACACCATCGTAGTCAAAAAGGATATAATGAACAAGGAAAAAAAAAAAAAAAGCAGGTATCGTCCTCCCCCGCTCCCGCCCCCTCTTATGCAAAAGTCATGGAAATCTCCTCCTTCTCCTGCCCAAAGTCATCGTCATCCGGGTCTCCCCACGGATTACTCGTAGCGGCTGGTGGCAGCGTCTGCGACCTCGGTGGCATCCTGCCCTTGTTCTTATCGTCGTCGTTGTCGTCGTCGTTGTAGACGGCCTTGTGGTCGTCGGTCTCAAACGCCGTGTCAAACGTCATGTGGATTCCGTCGTCGGGCCTGTCGTGCCCGGTGGCGATGGCGCTAGTGCTTGCGCTGGCACCTCCACCGATGCCCGTATTAAATGTAGGTGTAGTGCTCTTCTGCTCCGAGAGATCGAGCTTCATGGGCGGCAACGTCGACTTAATCTCCCGCACCTGGAGCAGCTCCTCTTCCTCCCTCTGCTGCTTGACCTTGGCCTCCTCATCCATCGCGTCCTTGACCAGCTCGGCGCGGATGGCGTCAACGTCGAACAGGGCGCCTTGGTACGCAGCGTCGCGGTCTCTGTCGTCGAGCTCGCGGGCTGCCGCCGTAGATGCTGAAGCTGCCCCGGCCCCGGCTGCGGCTGCGGCTCCTGCTGCGGCTCCGGCAGCAGCCCCCGCCGTGGCACCGCCATTCTCCTCATAGAGCTCCCACTCTTGCCGATCGGCCTTCTTACGGCGGCCAAACAGGGAGAAGCGACTGCCGCCGCTCTTCCGCTTGGCCTTGTCGCCGTTCTTCCCTTCCTTCTCAAGCTCCTTGCGCGCCTCCTCAATCTCGTTGATGAGCTCGCGCTGCCTCTCGTCGTGGTTGTCCGGGTCCGGGTCCTCGATTTCGGTGAACTCCTCGCTCTCGATAGACCAGCCGCACCGCTTGAGCAGCTTGGGCATGGCCTTACGGTAATCCATATGCCCTCCCTGCACCAGGTCCGTGACGTCCATGTTCTCGATCCATGGCAGGTCATCGATGGCCGCCAGCCCAGCCACCCGCCTGATGCCACCGTTGGTCAGGCGGAACAGGTAGCCCAGGATCCAGTCGGTGCGGTTGTACCCGTTGACGAAGCGGCCCGCCACCACGGTCCGCGCTCGCAGGTACTCGTCCTTCTTGACCACAATGGGCGACCCGAACATGTAGACGTTCTGCACGAGCCCGTACGCCCCGCGCTTGGACAGCTCCTTGAGCGCCGAGAAGATGACACGCGAGCCCAGCGAGTACCCCACCAGCGTGATGGGGCGCGTGCCCAGGTTGCGCTCAATCAACGAGTCTGCCAGGATCTTGCCCGCCGCCGTAGCCCGGTCCAGCGACACAGCCCACGGGTTGTCGATGAGGTACGACAGCTTCGCCAGGACTATCGGCAGCTGCAGCGCTCCCATCAAGGCGGCCAGGATGGTGCTCCCCAAAATCTGCTGGATGCTCTGCGTGAGGGCCTATTACATAAGTTAGTCAAGTGGTTCCAGAGTAGGGCATGGCTTGAAGGGAAGTAAAAATACCTCTGTAGCCAGGATTCGAATCGTGGCACCCATACTCTGCAGCATCTCGGGCTCCCATAGGACCGAATAAATGTCCCCCATGGTGGCGTCGACAGTACTAAACGGCAGCCGCACGTCATCAACCTTGCCCGTAAGCCACCCAGACACCGTAACGATGAGGTTGACGCGCTTGTTGTTGTGCAAGGGCCTGTATTCGAATGTTTTGACAGCACCCGTGCGCTTATCGGCGGCCTTGGCACCAATGTATCCGCCCGATGCGACGGCGCCCGACGTGATGACGGCAGCGCCGCCCACGCCTCCGAGGAAGCTGCCCGTACCGGCGACGCCAATAGTGGTGAATCCCGCAGCGAGGCCCGCGCCGATGACGGGTGCCAGGAGGCCCGCCGAGAGGCCGATGACAAGGCCACCACCGACTGTGGCCAGTCCCAGCATCATGTAGCGCTTCTTGAGGGCACCCTTCCGTCGCGTCTCCATGTGCTCGTCCTCGTTCCAGTTCTCGCGGTCGGCCGCTTGCTGCATCTCAATGGCGTCGGTCACGCGCTTCTCGAAGCGGCAGATGTCAATCCACGGCACGTCGAGCGACTTGCCCACACGCTCCAGGAGCACGCGAGATCGCGCGTCGTACACCGAATCGGCAATCAGGATCAGAAACAGGTCGCACAGCACTGTCCACCGCAGATCAATGTCAATCTTGGCCGTAGTGGGGAGCTGCGACGGCATCTGCGCCTCTGGCACGGCGTCGTCGCCCTCGTGAGCTTCGTACGGGGGTGGGGGTGCCGCCGCCTCCTCTTGGTCATCTTGCTCGTAGTCCTTCTTTGCTTGCTCTGCTTCGCTCTCCTTCTGGTTCTTCTCTTCCGAGGTGTCATCATCGATCTTACTGTACTTGTCTGCGACAGGAGGCGGCGACCTGAGAGGCTCTGCTTGGTCAGACCTGCGGGCCGACTCCTGGGAGCCTTTCTTCTCCCCGCCGGTTCTGTTGGTGTGGACGGATCTAGGAGAGCGTGGGTCCGTGTCCTCGGTGTCGAGCTCCGAGATTTTATCGAGGTCGACCTCCGAGGGAGCCGAGGTGACGGACGTGCGTGCGCCGGCGGCCATGGGATTCTTGACCGTGGCGTTTGTGTGAAGGGCGGGGACGAGGTCGGCGGGGACGACGCCGTGGTCTGCCAGCTGCTCAATCATGATCTGCTCGGCGTCGCTAATCTCCATGTGGGAGTAGAGGCGCAGCATCATCTTCTGCCCCCACATGCGGAGGGCTTCGGCAGCCGTGGCAATCTCCTTGCGGATCTTGCGAGTGGACTCAAGGCGCTCGCCATCGTCGACGATGCCGGCAATCTCGAGGCGGACGATGCCGACGTAGGCGATTCGCTGGCCCTCGGTCAGGAGGTCCTTTGTGGCCTGCATCTGGGACATGGCATCACGGGCCTCGTCATCGTCTTCGTCAATCATGGCTGTCGACTTGCCACCCTCCTTGAACAGGTACTGTGTGTTGTCGTCCATGCTGTTGGCCGACTGGACGTCCTCGTCCATCTGTACCCGTGTGTACCCGCGGCCGGCGCCACCCATTCCAGAGTAGCCGTACGTCTCGTCGGCGGCGGCCTCCTCCTCGTTGAGCTCCCGTGCAATCAGCTTGTCGTTGTCGTCGTACATGTCGTAGGGCGCAAACGCCGGCATCTCCTGCCAGCCGCCGTCGTCGTCGCCGTCCTTCTTGCCATTGTCGTCTATTTCGTCATGCTTCTGATGCGAGAAGCCGGACAGGCCACCCTGCTCGCTGGCCATGCTGGGCATGTTTTTTGTGTGGCCATGGGCAGTAGCGGCGGCGGCAGCGTCCGGCGTAGCCTCCGTCGGAGCCCCCGTCTGCTGCTGCTGCTGCTTCTCTTCGAGGCCTCCCTCTGTGCCCATCGCGCCCTCCTTATCTTGTTCGATCGTTGTCGTGGTATTCGTAGTGGTCATGGTGGCGGCCGCCGTTGTCGTCGCTGTCGGCGTCTTCGTCCCGTCATCTTGGGAGGACCCTTTGTTCACCGTCTCATTTGCGGGTCCGTCCGTCACAGTCGGTGCAGCCACGTCGGTGGAACCGGCGGATCCCTGTGCAACGTCCCGTGCATCCTTGGGCTTGTCTTGTTCTGTCGTCGGGCGCTTCTGCTGTTGACTGGCATCAGCGCCAGGCTTGTTGCTCTCTTGTACTTGGCCGTCGGTCTGGCGGTCAGAAGACGGAGGCTTCTGCTGTTGCTGCTGCTGCTGCTGCTGGTCGACCGATTCCACGGCGTCGGCGAAATCGTCTGCGCCGGCGCTGTCGGACCCGTCTTCGGCATCCATGGTCGTCCCGGGGGGCACATATCGTCGAATGGGGAGGCCAAAATCGTCGACCTCATCTTCTGCCGGCGGCGGCGGCGGCTTGCTGCCCTTGGCGTCGTCGCCCATGGCTTTGTGCTTCTCGCAAGAGTTGGTGAGCCCGGGATCAGGTGGACATCAGTGTGACTTCTGCGGTTGGGTGTGGATTTCAAGCAGTCCTCGTTTTCTTCAAAGCCACACCGATGCCATGTTTTGTTTTGGGGGAGGTTATTTTGGTGTTTTGAAGGTTGTTGGGTTACAAAGGGGGTGGAGGGGACGGGACCGGATTTCAAGGGACTTTGAGGGGCCCTCCCTCTCCCTCTCCTTAGCAGTCCTTACTCGGGCTTGGTGGGGTGGACGACGCGAGGCCTGCCTGGCTTGGGGGCCCCTAAACCTTCTAAATTTGCCAAAAGTCAAGCCATCACACCATCATCGTCAATCACCCTCTTGTCCACCACATACCCCCCGGTTGCGATCCTTGTGATTATGTGGCATAATAGCTAACCTCAAGAGCCAAAGCATTACCATTTGATCTGTGGGTTGGTTGTGATATTCAAAGTCTCTGACAGCTCCAAAACACCATCTACAACGGCATTTGTTCATGGATGACATCCCGTGCCAATCCCATTACAGCAGGTGACAGCAGGGATCGTCAGCCCCAGATTTTTCCTTTTCTGCTTTGCTAGCTGTCGATTCGGTTGTCGCCGAGCTGATATCATTATGTCTTGGGTTGGTCGTGAATGATAATGCTACAAACAGCACCTAGGTAGTATTACGAGTTGGTGGTGAGAGAGAAAGGAAACATACTTAATTGATGCCATTGTGAAGGGAATAATAACCAACGCCCGACTTTTGATCTACATTTAATGCTGCATTGTGGGCTGGCCAAGCCTCAACTTCTTCCGTGTCTACTTGGCGTCCCCGTCCCCGTTCGTCGTCGTAGCTGACGGTCCATCCGCCGATGCCTCTTCTCCCTTCGCCTCGTCGGATTTGCCCTTGCGGCGCCTCTTACGCTTGGCTGGTGCGTCTGCATCTGCATTCGCATCCGCAGCTCCATCTGCAGCAGCACCGTCACCTGCCCCATCGCTCGTGGTCGCCTTCTCCGTCTTCTTCTTGTTCTGCTCAGCCGGATTCTTTTTGTCGGCCTTCTTGGACTTCTTGGCAGCCAGGGGGTTAACACCCTTTGCCTTTCCGTATTTCTTCTTCTTGTTCTCCTTCTTCCGGTCCTCCTGCGTCTTGCGCTGCCCCTCGTCGTCCTTGTCTTGGTCCTCGTCCTCGCTATCGTCCTCGCTGCGCTTCCGCTTCCCTGTGGAAACGGGCCTCTTGATCTCGGCGCGGAACTTGGCCCTCTCCTCGCGGGCGCGGACCTGCGCGCTGTCGTCGGCCATGGGCTCGAGAATCATGACGCTGCGCTTGATGTAGATGAGAGGCGTGCCGCGGACAGTGCGGAGCATGCGCCGCACGTCATGGTCCTGGCTGGCCACGACGTAGCGGTGCTTGTTGGTGCCCGAGCCCTTGGGGTCCACGACACTCTCTATGCACTCCTCGGTTGACAGCGGGTCCGGGTACTCGTCTGGGTGGTGACCGCACCGGCGGCGCTCAAACGTCTTGGCCACCTCGATGGCCTCGGCGGCGGCCGGGTCGTTCTTCTGTCCGTGGCCGTAGAGTTTACGGATCTCGCATTGTGTAATCACTGCAGAGTTGCCTTGTCAGCGGGTGACGTGGGGAAGAAAAGGGTTATAGGCGCACATACTAGGCTTCACCTTGCCGTGGACTGTCCTCTCCAGCGCGGGCTGCAGCTCCATCTTGAAGCGACACGAGTCCCTGACCATCTCGGCGTCGACTGTCGATTCATCTGGTTAGCAATCGTATTTCCCTCGGCTCTATTGATTGACACCTCTTGTCTTCCATCCCGCAACTCACCCAGGCATTGGTATGGTTCGCGGAAGCCAAATGTCATCTGGTACTGCGACATGAGCTTGCGGTACTGCTTTGACCGCTTGCCCCTCATCTTGGCGGTTTAAAAGGCGCTTGGTCGAATGCTGTCGTGGCTGTGGGTTTTCGGGTGAGGATTCTTAAGCGACGCAGCCCTTTTGCTCGCTCGCTTGCTTTCTCTCTGTCGTCGTCGTCGTCTTTTTTTCTTGTCGTGAATGGTTGGTTGTCTGGAAAAGTTGGCGGCGCTTGATTGCTTCGCAAAATAATTTTCTTATCGCGACAGCGCCAAGTGGCTTATCGGCGTATCTCGGGCCCCCACCAAGCTCTAAGATAATGGAGACTACTACTCCGTACTCCGTACTACGAGCAGACATTCAATGTGAACTCTCTAACGTATATCAACGCATCTAACTATTTTACGTTGAGTATGATCATGAATGAAGTAGGTGTCTTTTGTGTTATTTCTGAAATGAAGACCATGTTGTAGTTCCGCCTATGAAGAAAAAAAAAAGCAGAAGAAGAAAAATCCGGCATCAAATTGCTTGTCCCATCCATACCTTCTAATAACCCTCTTGACGTCGTAATACTTATTAGTAGCAATCATCCTCGGCGACAAGGACCCGTTGGTGTGCTTCTCTCGATGCTCCGTATCTCTCAGTCGTCGTTCCTCACACATAGTGCCGCCACGACACTGATATCATCCGGTTTTCCTATGACAAAACACACATGTCAGTCTTGTCACATACTACTAGTACGTGCTCTGGCCCGGATGTGGGTGCTTACCTCCTGCGCTGGCGAGACCCTCCTCTATGGCATGCTCCATAAACGGACTCTCGGCAAAGGGGTCCATGGCGACCTGCTTAGCCGCAGCGACAAGCTCCTGGGCAGCGACCCTCATACCGCCATTGCGGCCGCCGGAGCGGTCGCCGTCGCGAGCGTGTGCGAGCGGGTCCATCTCCCAGTGGCGAATAGAGCGCAGGACCGTGTCGAGAATCTCGTGCTCCCACATGTTGTCGATTACGCCGTCCGTCATGGCTAGGACCACGTCTCCCACCTGCAGGTCGACAAGGTCGAGTACGGCGTTTTCGCGCGGCGTGTCCGGGCTATTGGTACCCAGCTGGCGCGGGCAGTCGAACCAATGCCACTGCTCCTTTGTCTTGTAGATGACACGGCCGTCCTGGGGGCGAACCACCATGATCTGGCTGTCTCCCAGGTTTGTGGCATACAAAACCGGCCTGGAGTCCCCAGGGTCCGCTGGGTCGGCCGAGACAGTGTTATCGACGTCGGTGTTGTAGTGTAGCAGCGCGCCGCACGCCGTCGTGGTGCCCTGCCAGTCGTGCTGACCCGTGGCCTCGATCGTCTGCTCGTAGGCCCTCTGTAGAGCTTCAACGGGATCCGGTTCCGCGCCGGGCTTGGCCCCGGCCAGCATGTCGTCGACGGCCGAGGCCCAAAAGTGTATGACAAGGCGGGACCAGAGCCCCGCGTGGCCCCGCGGGCGGGTGGCCCACGCACCGACGCCGTCGTTGGCGCAGACAAAGTAGTCGCTCGCATAGACGGCGTCGTCGCCGTTGGTCTGCCCGCGAATTAGGGCGCCGTCGACAAACGCGCGCCGGTCGCGGCTCATATGGTACGTGCTCAGAGGATCGGAGAAGGACGCCGAGGGCGGGGAGTTGAAGGGCGGAGGGAACGGTCGCGGTGTTCGCTTGGCGAACAGGGCGGTCCCTGTATCGAAGCGGAATGGGAGCCTAGCAGAGGGTGCCGGGGCGGGGGCAGCCTGATGACTTGTGCTGGTGGTATCCGGTGATGATGAGGCATAGCGGCGACCATGACGATCACGACCACTACATGGTTTCAAGGAGGGCGGCGCCGCCGTTGTCTTCTTTGCCCTGCTGCTGCCACTGCTGTACCGGCAGCTAACAGAACTCCCGATGTTCCTTCTGGCACATGCCCTCCACCAGCAGCGATAGGTCGTCGTCGTGGCCGCCAGGGTTGGTGGACCATGGAACGAGCGCATTCCCGTACCATGGGTGCGTGTCCCCTTGCCCGACAGGACACACTGCTGCCCAGCGCCTGAAGCACTGCTGGGTCACGAGAGGCCGCGGTGGGTTAGGTGAGGTGTGTATCGCTTCTAGAAGAAGGGTCCTTTGCGGATTGCTATCGCTTGCTGGGCTGGCGTGGGCCGATGACGGTGGTTTATTTTTTTCATTTGTCTACGCCGTTTGATTTTTACGGATCCGACCGAATGCCACTCTCCTCTGGCATTTTCCAACGTTTGGAGGGAGGGGAAGGGAGAGCACAGTCTGGTAGACGGCACGTGATTGGCAGAGGAAGTCCATCCACACGCCAGACGATCAAGCGGTACACCATATCACGAGAGTGAAGATGGTATCGCGAGATTTGATTTCTGGATCCCATATCATTTGAATCGTCTCCGTCAACCATGTCCAGGTATGCAACACTATTCATGGACGTGAGGTGCTACTAAAAGACTGGAACTTGATGGCCTACAGTGGAACCTCACGACTCGAGTTCAACATCGTCTTCGAGGTTGGTCGGGTACCCTACAGACGCCAGTCCCGTCTTTTCCAAATGGCACTTGAAAGAATTCGAAAGACTACACAAGACGGCAACTTTTCTCGTCGTCCTTGTTTTCATGTCTCGAGGAGAGAATTTGATAGGCTCCATGTCGATACCGCTTCTGCATCGGCTGCATTAGATAGCATGATGGCATGATGGGTTATTACGCGTTCTCCGTGGAGTCGCCGTCTGTGATCTACGGGGGATCTACATAGCACCATACAAATATTGTTTTGCTGGTCCGGAAGTGCTCCCGTTGATGCATACGGCTCGAGTACGAGTATGCGTGCGCATGAGTACGAGTGCAGAAGAGCTCTGTGCAGGAGCCCAAGTGGTGATGCCCGAGCACTGTGCCCATACGAGTAGGCGTACAAGGCCTATGTCATGCTACTCCTCCGTGTCTGCAACTCGCGATGATCGATTGTGGTATACGGGCGGCCGTAGATTGAACCTTCCATAGGATCGGGCCATGACACATGCAGTGTGGTGTCCCGAAAGCTTCTCTCCACGATGCCAAGAAGAAACATATGGAACTTGCAACGCGACTACCCCAGGTCGGGTCTGCACGATACGATGGAATCTACGAAGTAGCAGACACTGGCACTAGCAAGATGCCAATACTTGGCGCTGAACTATCTAGCCCAATGGATATGTTGGAAGAGTTGAGAGGGAGTTTGAGTACGAGTAGAGTCTTCGTACCAAGTACATATGTTGGAAACTGGGTCAAATCGCAAGTCGCCTTCCCAATGAACGCTCGCGGGTCCTCGCTTGGCTGCTGGCTGTCCTTGGACCTTGGCTCTCGTACCGAGTGATAGCGCCAACGTTGAAAAAGCTTGTGTCTCTATGCAGAGTTGGAGCGTCATAGATGGGTTGATGGGCCGCCGGGCCGTCCGGACCACATTAACCGGCTGCACATACGAATATATGATTACTACTATTACTTAGTAGTACTTGTATCAAGTATGTAATGTACAACTCATGGGCAGCTAGACTATTCTTTGACTCTTGACTCTCGACTAGCACTCCGTAAAGAGCTGCTACTCATAGAAGAGGAGAGAAGCACGGAAATTGACGGCATCGTCGGAGATGCAGGGTATGACGTCAATCGTGAAAAGAAAAAAAAGGCGGCTGGGTTATGCTGGCTCTCTAAGCGGGGCGGGCCCCGGGGGAGCTGAGCGGAGGGCAGGGGATCCGAGTCGCACGGAGATTAAGCACAGAGGATTTGATGACGGCGTGGTTGGGTTGATATTATTAGTTCTGCCAGCCTGCATCTCTGACATGGATGAAATGCCGGTGATCTGCAGTGTCGCAGTGCTTTGCTCGTACCAGACTCGTAACGGCAGCCGATGGGAGTAGGTGTAGGCGTAGGCGTAGGCGTAGGTGTAGGAGTAGTCTTACTTAACACGAGTACAGTGTCATTAGCTAGAGGGTTGAACGGACTGGAGTAATAATCCCTCTGTACTCGTAATACAGAGCGAGAATGAGCACGTCCCCGCCAACCGCGTGCCTACGTGGTTCGTGCATCGTGACCTCGTGCCCGTCGCGGGAGCGCCGGTGATGATGACGACTGCCCTACGACTGCCCGGCTCCCGCCAAACGGCACGAACGGCGCAGGAGGCGGGATGGGATGGGATGCAATTTGACTACTTGGAACTATTAATCACTCAATCCAGTGGATGACCACGACAGACAACCCTTTCGGATTGTCGGGCTGACGGCGGCAACCAACAGTGCAGGCTCTTGCTCTTGCGCCTCTCAATAACTCGTAAGCCAGGCAGGCCAAGCAGGCAGGCCAAGGACAGGCCAAGCAGCCAAGAGGCGCCTAATATACCTGTCTTCGTAGGTAATAATACCCATGCTCAGCGTGGTCTGCGGTGTGGTGTTGCATCCGAAGGGACCGAGAATAATACGTCGTACCCGTCAAAGGGCAGGGCAGGGATGGATCTTGGCTGTTCTGGGTTTGCCAGCCATGTACGACCACGCATACTCGTACGCAGGAATAATACTTCGTAAGTCTTGTCATCTGTGCGGGCAGGCAGTGCTTGAATGATTGAAACACCATGACCGAGACAGGTGATTTGCACCGCCAAGAAGAATACGGCACAAGTACGAGTATAGAGTTGTGCCAAGGCCGCGAGAAGAACAAGTATCGGGCGGTGTCTGTGACTTCAAGGTACTTGGCTCAACTGTAATACAGGTAGTGAAGTAGTATTGGCCAAGGTCTTGGGGGTCAAGGAAGCGCCGCTGTGGATATTGTTGTGAGTTGCCGCGCGGTATGGAGGATAGTTGATGAGTACATAATCGAGACAGAACAAGACTGAAAGTGATGCTTCGTGAGTATTAGTCGAGAGAGATGAAGCCTCTACGGAGTACGGAGTACAGGTGCTGGCTGGTATCAGGAAGCGCCCTTGGCTGCGCGTATTTGTCACGGACCACAACACCGGTATTAATTCTCTCAGTACTCCGTACAACGTGAGTATCCGTAATTAATCAGTTAATATCCGACAGAGGGAGAGCAGGAAAAGACAAGTGCACAGCCCCTCGGGACTAGTCTCGATCCGCCTGGTTACGTGTACTCGTACGTTGGAACTTGGGGGGAGAAGCTTGGAAGCCAAGAAGTTGCCTAGACTGCCAATAGCGGCTGGGCGTGAGGGGTCTGGGAGATTTCTTGGCAGATATGTATGTATCTCATGATGGCGGTTGTGCAGTTATCAATGGCGGTATCAATCAAATGGCCAAGCCAAGACGGCCAAGATGGCCAAGATGGCACCGCCATGAACAAGATTAAACTACATGACCAAGGTGAAAAAAAAGGTTGGACGCTTGGCTTGCCAGCTGGCAGCTGAAATGACTCCCCCCTCATCTCAGTGGTCTGTCTGTAGAATGAATCGTAACTTCGTACCTGCATGCGACAGCAGAGACCAATGCCGGGATGATACCCTTTGAGGAGGAGGAGGGGAAGAGGGGGAGAGGCTAGTAGCATGGATTTCATGTATCTGCAGCAGAGGCAGATGGATGGCTGAAAGTGAGGCGGTGTGAGTGAGTGAGTGCTCAAGTGAAGTACTGGGGCGGGATTCCACGTGATTGATGGTTTCTCTCAATTCTTGGCTACTCCGAGTAATACTCGTAGTAATACGTTCTTGGTCCTTGGCCTTGTTATTATTGTCCTTTTGGCTTCTTGGCTGTACGATTGGTCGTCGAGACACCTGTAGCAACCCCGTTTCGAATGCCCGGCGGCAATGTGTCAGGTCAGACGGCAAAAGACGAAGAAGGAAGAAGAAGGAGAGAAAGACGAATGTTGGGCAGATGTACTGGCCGCTGGCGCTTGTCAGAGATGGACGTGATGTGGTTGGCCCCCCGCCGTTGGGACCCCATCGGCCCAAACAAGAGGCCACGACCACGCGTAGGCGCCAACCGTCTCGTCTCGTCGCTAGAAGGGCGGCTAGACAAGCCTAGAATTCGTGACAGGCAACCTTTTCTTTTCCAACAGAGTGGACAAGCGTCAAGGGATAAGATGAGGACCATCAGACGAGGACGTGCGCCGCGGATGATGTGATGTGGTGACGGAGACGATGACGACGCCTTTCACACACCCCAAGAAAACCAAGAGAAGTGAAGACGCCACCCCAACTGATTCAAGGTAGGCGGGCGCACGTGTCGTGCGTGGCTTCAACGACCCCACGATTACATGTAAAGATACCCGGAGTAGACATAGTTGTCCTAGCAGTGCTACTACTACTAGTGATTATGGTGACGGATACGAGCACTGAGAGGCATGACTAGCAGTAAGTGCTAGTCGGTGCCACGTCAAAGGTACGATTCGAGGGAGATGGTTGTACCTGTAACTGTTGTAATATGTACGGAGTACACGTACGGATACTGGCAACTGTCGTTTCGATGCCGCCAAGAGCAACGGGAGATGCAGACATGGATACACTGCCAGTGCATACAAACACGGATTGCTTGCATCAGGTGTTTTGGCAAATCTCTTGGCATCTGTTTGCTGGTAAGCTCTGCTGGGGAGCACTGGCAATTATTCCTTCTCCCACGCTGTATTACTGCAGCCAATACATGTGCTCGTACCTACTTGATGAATCTGGTTTCTTCTCTTGTCTTGCATCGGCAGCCCCGCTGCTGCGCCTACCGCCAGCAAGTCGATTCATTGAATGAATGCCTTTGTTGGTCTCGTCCTCTGCTCTTTGCAAGGGGGGGTGTGCGTGCGCGTCTCGCTTCTTTGTACGAGCGCGGGAGTGACAGACAGCATCAGCATCAGCATCAGGAATCACTCATACGAGTAACTCATACGAGTACTGAGCATGCATTCTTTGTCATTGTGCTAATAATACTTTTGGTTAGCCGCCGGCCAATTCATGTACTTACGAGTGTGACCATTACAGGCTACCGTACTCCGTACAGGATACCAGTCGTTAAACCATAGCATGAGTGCTCGTAGTGACAAGAACCTACTCCGCTGTAATAATAATAGTACGGAGCAGTGAGCAAGTGAATGTGTGAATGAGTGACGTTGTGTCGTACCAGTAAACCTGATTCAGTGAGCCAGTGCCAACGCGCAACCTTGTGCTTGACGTACTGGCACCTGTATGTACGGTAATAATACGACTACGAGGATGCACGTACGGCAGTCAGGTAATACTCGTACTCGCCATAATTGCACGCAGTAGTAGTAATAATAGCACTAAGTACGGTACGATGGCGCACAAACCTTGACCCCCGGCCTTGTCTCAGCCTGCTTCACATCACCTGGGGGGCTATGACGGGGTAAATTCATCCAGGAGATGTCGATGTGCGTGAGAAGCAAAAACAACGGGTACGGATACACAGCTACGGCTACCTCCCCATACGAACATCAAGGAAGAGGAGGCTGGTAATGTTCAATACTCGTACGTCGTAGTACTCGTAAGAGGATCACTACTCCGTATGTACTGCTGCCAGGACCCAGACAGTTTGGCGCACAAGGTGCATGCGATGGCACCACCACCTATGGTACGTATCTCTTCAAAGTACTCCGTAATACTGAGTCTCCAGTCTCCATCCATCGGTAGCCAGCAGTGGATCCCCACCACCCATGGACCAGGGGACCTGACTTGGTTTGGGGGGCCCGGGTTGACTGGGATCTGTGAGCTGCCATCGTGCAAGAAGTCTAGCTGCATCGTACGCCTGTAGACCAGCTGTCATCTCAGGCCAGGGATCCATACTTGCCCTTACTCTACTCTGTACTCGTACAGTTGCATTGTCCTGAAGCTGTCTTGGCTCAATGTTTGGCACACGGTCTCCGTGTCCCTGCGTCCCTATGGTCCAGTTGTTTTGTCCCGACTGAAGGTGCACACGTACAGTACTAGTTTGCCTGAGCAAGATTGGTTGGGTGTGAGAGCATGAGCACGAAGTAGGGACAGTCAAGAGAGCAACAGTACGGAGTATTACGGAGTAGCCCGAGTAGGTACAACTACAAGACTCACTCACTCCCCAAGTACAGACTAACAAAGAGCAGCACAACGGCACCGCAAGATTGACAAGTAAAAGCGGACCAAGATTGAAAGTCGAGGACAGAAAAAGAGAGCGAGTGGAGCAGGGCCGTGGAGCAAGCCGTGGAGCAGCACACCCAAACACCCCAGCCAAGAGTGTGTCATCGGTGGGGGAAAGGCGCGACGCCGTCGCCGGATTGTGCGCAGACCAGACCCATTTGCCAGTCAGTCTAGCCGTGCAGACAGTCTAGCCAGCCAGCCCGCAGCTGCCCTTGTGGTCCTTGCGAGCCGCCTTGATCACACTGATGCGTGTGTGTGTGTGTGAGTGTGTGAGCGTGTGAGTGAGAGAGGGTGAGAGAGCGCGTGTACCTGTGTATGTACCTTGTACGAGTAACAAGTACTCGTACCGACATGCGACACGAGTGCGTAAGAGGGTGAGTGCGTACAGTACGTTGTAAGAGCGTGGACGTATTTACAGCTAGAGAGAATCGTACTTACATGAGGCACTGAGGCAGTATTAGCAGCCCACACCTCCGGCCTTCCGGAACAAGCGCCCACGGCCTTTCTTTTCTCGTCCTCGTATGAAGCACAAAGAACGAGTATTACACCTCTTTGCAGCTCTGAAGCTCTGACTCTGTGTCTCTCTTGTCTTTAATATACACACGTGTGAACCACCTTTTTCTCTTCCTCCTCTTCTCTTCCTTTTCCTCTCCTACTCTTCTTCTTCGTCTTCTTCCTCATTCTTCCTCGAAACCCCCTCCACACCTCACCTCACCTTACATACAGTACTTCGATACCCTTTCTCCATCGCTTCAGCTAGCCTCGCCTCTCGTATACCGCTCATCGATATTTGGCACCAACAACCCTCGTCTTCCCGTACTCAGCTTGGCAATACCGCCCCTCCCTCTCTCTTTCCCTCTTTCTATTTATTTCATCGACCGCCTATTTCCCATCTCGTCGACCCGCTTCTCACCTTTTTTCTTCTCTCTTCCAACATCTCCTCCGCCTGGCGCACATCTCTGTTGTCTCGCCCTCCGTCCATCGGCCCTGCTCTAGCTTATCGTCGTCGTCATCGGCACCATTTAAGCTTGCAGGTGAGAATTTCACGTCGCCTTCCCGTTGCCACCACCACCACCACCACCCACCCACCCAATCCACCGGAGTGCGCGAGACAGACCCAAGGAATTCCGTCTTCTCGACCCACGACACGACTAAAATCCGCGCCGCCTCAAACGCTACCACAGCCGTCATCTCCAGTACTACCTAACCGACCTCATCAGTCTCACCAGTACGACCTGACCAAACAGCAGCAGCATCACAGAAACGCAGCGTTGCGCATTATTCACGGCTACCACTACGAGCTCGAGTTCGCTTCGATTCGCTTCGCTTTGCGCGCGCGCTGTCTCAGCCCGGCGCACCGTCTTGCACAGCAAGTTTACACACACCAATACACAGCACAGTCCTGAATCGCGGACAAGATGCCACGCAGTCGAGGTTCGTTCTTCTTCAATCTTACTCCATTCCATTATCCTGCCATTGTGGCTTTTGCGCCTGTTTCTGTCGCGGCTCTACCTGCTACTTGCTATCTGCGCCTTTGCCTTGGCTTTTGCCTCTGCCTTGGCTCTGGCCTAGACCCGAAGCGCCCGTGACACTGTTTGTGTCGTGGTCCCGCCGAAAAGGGCCTGGGTCAGCCGAGAGCCAATGGTTGTGCGCCGGGAGTCCGGTACCATTCGCACTATTCGCATTATTCGCACCATTCGCACCACCAATGGCCTTGCCCTGGTCGATGTTGCGTGCAGTTGCAGACCTGCAGACTTGCAGCAGCGCGAATGCGCGGGTGTGCGTGTGTGCATGGCATGGCATTGGCATTGGCATGGGGGGCAAGGGCCCGAAGGGGGGTGTGGCCCATGTGCACCGGTCACACCCATCCGTGGGCATGCGCATATTGATTGATTTCTTCGGGCAAGAGCCATGGACTGGAATCATTCTTTATGTTGCGTTGCGTTGTATGCGCATGCGCATGCGTATCCTGGGCCTGGACGACGGGCCCGGAGTGCGTTGGTCGGCCGAGCCAAGTGGTTCTGGCTGCTGCTGGGCAATACTGACAGTGGGCAACACTCACCAACTGGCAACAGTGGGCAATATTCAGGGACAGTGGAGAGTGGAGCTGGAGAGAGGGATGGTCCCGATGGCCAAGAAGTGGTGGCCAAGCCGCCAAAAAAAAAAAAGCCGCCCATCCATACCCATGGAACAATTCTATGGGGGCCGGGCTTGGTTGCTTCGTCACCCCCGACGGATCATCGGCTCCAAGGGGTCCCCCCAAGGGCCAAAACATAGAGGAAGAGGGCTGTGCAACAAGCCCGGCTAACATGGAGGTCCAACAACACAACAAGCCCAAGCCGCGCTTCCATGGCTCTCTCACTCTCAGGGGGGCCACCCCTCCATCCACTCACTCACTGTCCACTCACTGGACTCACCCACACTGTCCACTGCCCGCCCACTCACTCACTGCCCTCTGCTTGGCTCAACTGCCACTTCGCCCCGCCTCTGCCCGGGCTCTGTCCAGGCCCCTTTGGCCCTTTTCTTCCCCCCCCC